>JASGCC010001216.1:0-40994 GCA_030067915.1 Hydractinia echinata | reverse complement strand
GGTTTTAGTGGTGAAAAAATAATTTTAAAAATCGTTCGGGAAATGAGTTTACTCCCTGCTTACTTTCTTTGTATACATTCGACTATACGGGATTTACGGGAAATCGCGGGTTTTCGGTTGCCGGCGATTAAACTGCTTTCATTCGGCGTCTCATCAAAAATGAAAATATTTTTGAAAACTACAAGTCTCATGGGTTTTAGTGGTGAAAAAATAATTTTAAAAATCGTTCGGGAAATGAGTTTACTCCCTGCTTACTTTCTTTGTATACATTCGACTATACGGATTTACGGGAAATCGCGGGTTTTCGGTTGCCGGCGATTAAACTGCTTTCATTCGGCGTCTCATCAAAAATGAAAATATTTTTGAAAACTACAAGTCTCATGGGTTTTAGTGGTGAAAAAATAATTTTAAAAATCGTTCGGGAAATGAGTTTACTCCCTGCTTACTTTCTTTGTATACATTCGACTATACGGGATTTACGGGAAATCGCGGGTTTTCGGTTGCCGGCGATTAAACTGCTTTCATTCGGCGTCTCATCAAAAATGAAAATATTTTTGAAAACTACAAGTCTCATGGGTTTTAGTGGTGAAAAAATAATTTTAAAAATCGTTCGGGAAATGAGTTTACTCCCTGCTTACTTTCTTTGTATACATTCGACTATACGGGAGATTTACGGGAAATCGCGGGTTTTCGGTTGCCGGCGATTAAACTGCTTTCATTCGGCGTCTCATCAAAAATGAAAATATTTTTGAAAACTACAAGTCTCATGGGTTTTAGTGGTGAAAAAATAATTTTAAAAATCGTTCGGGAAATGAGTTTACTCCCTGCTTACTTTCTTTGTATACATTCGACTATACGGGATTTACGGGAAATCGCGGGTTTTCGGTTGCCGGCGATTAAACTGCTTTCATTCGGCGTCTCATCAAAAATGAAATATTTTTGAAAACTACAAGTCTCATGGGTTTTAGTGGTGAAAAAATAATTTTAAAAATCGTTCGGGAAATGAGTTTACTCCCTGCTTACTTTCTTTGTATACATTCGACTATACGGGATTTACGGGAAATCGCGGGTTTTCGGTTGCCGGCGATTAAACTGCTTTCATTCGGCGTCTCATCAAAAATGAAAATATTTTTGAAAACTACAAGTCTCATGGGTTTTAGTGGTGAAAAAATAATTTTAAAAATCGTTCGGGAAATGAGTTTACTCCCTGCTTACTTTCTTTGTATACATTCGACTATACGGGATTTACGGGAAATCGCGGGTTTTCGGTTGCCGGCGATTAAACTGCTTTCATTCGGCGTCTCATCAAAAATGAAAATATTTTTGAAAACTACAAGTCTCATGGGTTTTAGTGGTGAAAAAATAATTTTAAAAATCGTTCGGGAAATGAGTTTACTCCCTGCTTACTTTCTTTGTATACATTCGACTATACGGGATTTACGGGAAATCGCGGGTTTTCGGTTGCCGGCGATTAAACTGCTTTCATTCGGCGTCTCATCAAAAATGAAAATATTTTTGAAAACTACAAGTCTCATGGGTTTTAGTGGTGAAAAAATAATTTTAAAAATCGTTCGGGAAATGAGTTTACTCCCTGCTTACTTTCTTTGTATACATTCGACTATACGGGATTTACGGGAAATCGCGGGTTTTCGGTTGCCGGCGATTAAACTGCTTTCATTCGGCGTCTCATCAAAAATGAAAATATTTTTGAAAACTACAAGTCTCATGGGTTTTAGTGGTGAAAAAATAATTTTAAAAATCGTTCGGGAAATGAGTTTACTCCCTGCTTACTTTCTTTGTATACATTCGACTATACGGGATTTACGGGAAATCGCGGGTTTTCGGTTGCCGGCGATTAAACTGCTTTCATTCGGCGTCTCATCAAAAATGAAAATATTTTTGAAAACTACAAGTCTCATGGGTTTTAGTGGTGAAAAAATAATTTTAAAAATCGTTCGGGAAATGAGTTTACTCCCTGCTTACTTTCTTTGTATACATTCGACTATACGGGATTTACGGGAAATCGCGGGTTTTCGGTTGCCGGCGATTAAACTGCTTTCATTCGGCGTCTCATCAAAAATGAAAATATTTTTGAAAACTACAAGTCTCATGGGTTTTAGTGGTGAAAAAATAATTTTAAAAATCGTTCGGGAAATGAGTTTACTCCCTGCTTACTTTCTTTGTATACATTCGACTATACGGGATTTACGGGAAATCGCGGGATTTCGGTTGCCGGCGATTAAACTGCTTTCATTCGGCGTCTCATCAAAAATGAAAATATTTTTGAAAACTACAAGTCTCATGGGTTTTAGTGGTGAAAAAATAATTTTAAAAATCGTTCGGGAAATGAGTTTACTCCCTGCTTACTTTCTTTGTATACATTCGACTATACGGGACGGGGCCGGGGTGTACCTCTATGTGTGGATCTCGGTTTACGGGAAATCGTTCCCTTCAAGTCGCCCTTGATTACTCTGCTTTCATTCGGCGTCTCATCAAAAATGAAAATATTTTTGAAAACTACAAGTCTCATGGGTTTTAGTGGTGAAAAAATAATTTTAAAAATCGTTCGGGAAATGAGTTTACTCCCTGCTTACTTTCTTTGTATACATTCGACTATACGGGATTTACGGGAAATCGCGGGTTTTCGGTTGCCGGCGATTAAACTGCTTTCATTCGGCGTCTCATCAAAAATGAAAATATTTTTGAAAACTACAAGTCTCATGGGTTTTAGTGGTGAAAAAATAATTTTAAAAATCGTTCGGGAAATGAGTTTACTCCCTGCTTACTTTCTTTGTATACATTCGACTATACGGGATTTACGGGAAATCGCGGGTTTTCGGTTGCCGGCGATTAAACTGCTTTCATTCGGCGTCTCATCAAAAATGAAAATATTTTTGAAAACTACAAGTCTCATGGGTTTTAGTGGTGAAAAAATAATTTTAAAAATCGTTCGGGAAATGAGTTTACTCCCTGCTTACTTTCTTTGTATACATTCGACTATACGGGATTTACGGGAAATCGCGGGTTTTCGGTTGCCGGCGATTAAACTGCTTTCATTCGGCGTCTCATCAAAAATGAAAATATTTTTGAAAACTACAAGTCTCATGGGTTTTAGTGGTGAAAAAATAATTTTAAAAATCGTTCGGGAAATGAGTTTACTCCCTGCTTACTTTCTTTGTATACATTCGACTATACGGGATTTACGGGAAATCGCGGGTTTTCGGTTGCCGGCGATTAAACTGCTTTCATTCGGCGTCTCATCAAAAATGAAAATATTTTTGAAAACTACAAGTCTCATGGGTTTTAGTGGTGAAAAAATAATTTTAAAAATCGTTCGGGAAATGAGTTTACTCCCTGCTTACTTTCTTTGTATACATTCGACTATACGGGCCGATACGGGATTTACGGGAAATCGCGGGTTTTCGGTTGCCGGCGATTAAACTGCTTTCATTCGGCGTCTCATCAAAAATGAAAATATTTTTGAAAACTACAAGTCTCATGGGTTTTAGTGGTGAAAAAATAATTTTAAAAATCGTTCGGGAAATGAGTTTACTCCCTGCTTACTTTCTTTGTATACATTCGACTATACGGGATTTACGGGAAATCGCGGGTTTTCGGTTGCCGGCGATTAAACTGCTTTCATTCGGCGTCTCATCAAAAATGAAAATATTTTTGAAAACTACAAGTCTCATGGGTTTTAGTGGTGAAAAAATAATTTTAAAAATCGTTCGGGAAATGAGTTTACTCCCTGCTTACTTTCTTTGTATACATTCGACTATACGGGAATTTACGGGAAATCGCGGGTTTTCGGTTGCCGGCGATTAAACTGCTTTCATTCGGCGTCTCATCAAAAATGAAAATATTTTTGAAAACTACAAGTCTCATGGGTTTTAGTGGTGAAAAAATAATTTTAAAAATCGTTCGGGAAATGAGTTTACTCCCTGCTTACTTTCTTTGTATACATTCGACTATACGGGATTTACGGGAAATCGCGGGTTTTCGGTTGCCGGCGATTAAACTGCTTTCATTCGGCGTCTCATCAAAAATGAAAATATTTTTGAAAACTACAAGTCTCATGGGTTTTAGTGGTGAAAAAATAATTTTAAAAATCGTTCGGGAAATGAGTTTACTCCCTGCTTACTTTCTTTGTATACATTCGACTATACGGGATTTACGGGAAATCGCGGGTTTTCGGTTGCCGGCGATTAAACTGCTTTCATTCGGCGTCTCATCAAAAATGAAAATATTTTTGAAAACTACAAGTCTCATGGGTTTTAGTGGTGAAAAAATAATTTTAAAAATCGTTCGGGAAATGAGTTTACTCCCTGCTTACTTTCTTTGTATACATTCGACTATACGGGATTTACGGGAAATCGCGGGTTTTCGGTTGCCGGCGATTAAACTGCTTTCATTCGGCGTCTCATCAAAAATGAAAATATTTTTGAAAACTACAAGTCTCATGGGTTTTAGTGGTGAAAAAATAATTTTAAAAATCGTTCGGGAAATGAGTTTACTCCCTGCTTACTTTCTTTGTATACATTCGACTATACGGGATTTACGGGAAATCGCGGGTTTTCGGTTGCCGGCGATTAAACTGCTTTCATTCGGCGTCTCATCAAAAATGAAAATATTTTTGAAAACTACAAGTCTCATGGGTTTTAGTGGTGAAAAAATAATTTTAAAAATCGTTCGGGAAATGAGTTTACTCCCTGCTTACTTTCTTTGTATACATTCGACTATACGGGATTTACGGGAAATCGCGGGTTTTCGGTTGCCGGCGATTAAACTGCTTTCATTCGGCGTCTCATCAAAAATGAAAATATTTTTGAAAACTACAAGTCTCATGGGTTTTAGTGGTGAAAAAATAATTTTAAAAATCGTTCGGGAAATGAGTTTACTCCCTGCTTACTTTCTTTGTATACATTCGACTATACGGGATTTACGGGAAATCGCGGGTTTTCGGTTGCCGGCGATTAAACTGCTTTCATTCGGCGTCTCATCAAAAATGAAAATATTTTTGAAAACTACAAGTCTCATGGGTTTTAGTGGTGAAAAAATAATTTTAAAAATCGTTCGGGAAATGAGTTTACTCCCTGCTTACTTTCTTTGTATACATTCGACTATACGGGATTTACGGGAAATCGCGGGTTTTCGGTTGCCGGCGATTAAACTGCTTTCATTCGGCGTCTCATCAAAAATGAAAATATTTTTGAAAACTACAAGTCTCATGGGTTTTAGTGGTGAAAAAATAATTTTAAAAATCGTTCGGGAAATGAGTTTACTCCCTGCTTACTTTCTTTGTATACATTCGACTATACGGGATTTACGGGAAATCGCGGGTTTTCGGTTGCCGGCGATTAAACTGCTTTCATTCGGCGTCTCATCAAAAATGAAAATATTTTTGAAAACTACAAGTCTCATGGGTTTTAGTGGTGAAAAAATAATTTTAAAAATCGTTCGGGAAATGAGTTTACTCCCTGCTTACTTTCTTTGTATACATTCGACTATACGGGATTTACGGGAAATCGCGGGTTTTCGGTTGCCGGCGATTAAACTGCTTTCATTCGGCGTCTCATCAAAAATGAAAATATTTTTGAAAACTACAAGTCTCATGGGTTTTAGTGGTGAAAAAATAATTTTAAAAATCGTTCGGGAAATGAGTTTACTCCCTGCTTACTTTCTTTGTATACATTCGACTATACGGGATTTACGGGAAATCGCGGGTTTTCGGTTGCCGGCGATTAAACTGCTTTCATTCGGCGTCTCATCAAAAATGAAAATATTTTTGAAAACTACAAGTCTCATGGGTTTTAGTGGTGAAAAAATAATTTTAAAAATCGTTCGGGAAATGAGTTTACTCCCTGCTTACTTTCTTTGTATACATTCGACTATACGGGATTTACGGGAAATCGCGGGTTTTCGGTTGCCGGCGATTAAACTGCTTTCATTCGGCGTCTCATCAAAAATGAAAATATTTTTGAAAACTACAAGTCTCATGGGTTTTAGTGGTGAAAAAATAATTTTAAAAATCGTTCGGGAAATGAGTTTACTCCCTGCTTACTTTCTTTGTATACATTCGACTATACGGGATTTACGGGAAATCGCGGGTTTTCGGTTGCCGGCGATTAAACTGCTTTCATTCGGCGTCTCATCAAAAATGAAAATATTTTTGAAAACTACAAGTCTCATGGGTTTTAGTGGTGAAAAAATAATTTTAAAAATCGTTCGGGAAATGAGTTTACTCCCTGCTTACTTTCTTTGTATACATTCGACTATACGGGATTTACGGGAAATCGCGGGTTTTCGGTTGCCGGCGATTAAACTGCTTTCATTCGGCGTCTCATCAAAAATGAAAATATTTTTGAAAACTACAAGTCTCATGGGTTTTAGTGGTGAAAAAATAATTTTAAAAATCGTTCGGGAAATGAGTTTACTCCCTGCTTACTTTCTTTGTATACATTCGACTATACGGGATTTACGGGAAATCGCGGGTTTTCGGTTGCCGGCGATTAAACTGCTTTCATTCGGCGTCTCATCAAAAATGAAAATATTTTTGAAAACTACAAGTCTCATGGGTTTTAGTGGTGAAAAAATAATTTTAAAAATCGTTCGGGAAATGAGTTTACTCCCTGCTTACTTTCTTTGTATACATTCGACTATACGGGATTTACGGGAAATCGCGGGTTTTCGGTTGCCGGCGATTAAACTGCTTTCATTCGGCGTCTCATCAAAAATGAAAATATTTTTGAAAACTACAAGTCTCATGGGTTTTAGTGGTGAAAAAATAATTTTAAAAATCGTTCGGGAAATGAGTTTACTCCCTGCTTACTTTCTTTGTATACATTCGACTATACGGGATTTACGGGAAATCGCGGGTTTTCGGTTGCCGGCGATTAAACTGCTTTCATTCGGCGTCTCATCAAAAATGAAAATATTTTTGAAAACTACAAGTCTCATGGGTTTTAGTGGTGAAAAAATAATTTTAAAAATCGTTCGGGAAATGAGTTTACTCCCTGCTTACTTTCTTTGTATACATTCGACTATCGAGCGGGATTTACGGGAAATCGCGGGTTTTCGGTTGCCGGCGATTAAACTGCTTTCATTCGGCGTCTCATCAAAAATGAAAATATTTTTGAAAACTACAAGTCTCATGGGTTTTAGTGGTGAAAAAATAATTTTAAAAATCGTTCGGGAAATGAGTTTACTCCCTGCTTACTTTCTTTGTATACATTCGACTATACGGGATTTACGGGAAATCGCGGGTTTTCGGTTGCCGGCGATTAAACTGCTTTCATTCGGCGTCTCATCAAAAATGAAAATATTTTTGAAAACTACAAGTCTCATGGGTTTTAGTGGTGAAAAAATAATTTTAAAAATCGTTCGGGAAATGAGTTTACTCCCTGCTTACTTTCTTTGTATACATTCGACTATACGGGATTTACGGGAAATCGCGGGTTTTCGGTTGCCGGCGATTAAACTGCTTTCATTCGGCGTCTCATCAAAAATGAAAATATTTTTGAAAACTACAAGTCTCATGGGTTTTAGTGGTGAAAAAATAATTTTAAAAATCGTTCGGGAAATGAGTTTACTCCCTGCTTACTTTCTTTGTATACATTCGACTATACGGGATTTACGGGAAATCGCGGGTTTTCGGTTGCCGGCGATTAAACTGCTTTCATTCGGCGTCTCATCAAAAATGAAAATATTTTTGAAAACTACAAGTCTCATGGGTTTTAGTGGTGAAAAAATAATTTTAAAAATCGTTCGGGAAATGAGTTTACTCCCTGCTTACTTTCTTTGTATACATTCGACTATACGGGATTTACGGGAAATCGCGGGTTTTCGGTTGCCGGCGATTAAACTGCTTTCATTCGGCGTCTCATCAAAAATGAAAATATTTTTGAAAACTACAAGTCTCATGGGTTTTAGTGGTGAAAAAATAATTTTAAAAATCGTTCGGGAAATGAGTTTACTCCCTGCTTACTTTCTTTGTATACATTCGACTATACGGGATTTACGGGAAATCGCGGGTTTTCGGTTGCCGGCGATTAAACTGCTTTCATTCGGCGTCTCATCAAAAATGAAAATATTTTTGAAAACTACAAGTCTCATGGGTTTTAGTGGTGAAAAAATAATTTTAAAAATCGTTCGGGAAATGAGTTTACTCCCTGCTTACTTTCTTTGTATACATTCGACTATACGGGATTTACGGGAAATCGCGGGTTTTCGGTTGCCGGCGATTAAACTGCTTTCATTCGGCGTCTCATCAAAAATGAAAATATTTTTGAAAACTACAAGTCTCATGGGTTTTAGTGGTGAAAAAATAATTTTAAAAATCGTTCGGGAAATGAGTTTACTCCCTGCTTACTTTCTTTGTATACATTCGACTATACGGGATTTACGGGAAATCGCGGGTTTTCGGTTGCCGGCGATTAAACTGCTTTCATTCGGCGTCTCATCAAAAATGAAAATATTTTTGAAAACTACAAGTCTCATGGGTTTTAGTGGTGAAAAAATAATTTTAAAAATCGTTCGGGAAATGAGTTTACTCCCTGCTTACTTTCTTTGTATACATTCGACTATACGGGATTTACGGGAAATCGCGGGTTTTCGGTTGCCGGCGATTAAACTGCTTTCATTCGGCGTCTCATCAAAAATGAAAATATTTTTGAAAACTACAAGTCTCATGGGTTTTAGTGGTGAAAAAATAATTTTAAAAATCGTTCGGGAAATGAGTTTACTCCCTGCTTACTTTCTTTGTATACATTCGACTATACGGGATTTACGGGAAATCGCGGGTTTTCGGTTGCCGGCGATTAAACTGCTTTCATTCGGCGTCTCATCAAAAATGAAAATATTTTTGAAAACTACAAGTCTCATGGGTTTTAGTGGTGAAAAAATAATTTTAAAAATCGTTCGGGAAATGAGTTTACTCCCTGCTTACTTTCTTTGTATACATTCGACTATACGGGATTTACGGGAAATCGCGGGTTTTCGGTTGCCGGCGATTAAACTGCTTTCATTCGGCGTCTCATCAAAAATGAAAATATTTTTGAAAACTACAAGTCTCATGGGTTTTAGTGGTGAAAAAATAATTTTAAAAATCGTTCGGGAAATGAGTTTACTCCCTGCTTACTTTCTTTGTATACATTCGACTATACGGGATTTACGGGAAATCGCGGGTTTTCGGTTGCCGGCGATTAAACTGCTTTCATTCGGCGTCTCATCAAAAATGAAAATATTTTTGAAAACTACAAGTCTCATGGGTTTTAGTGGTGAAAAAATAATTTTAAAAATCGTTCGGGAAATGAGTTTACTCCCTGCTTACTTTCTTTGTATACATTCGACTATACGGGATTTACGGGAAATCGCGGGTTTTCGGTTGCCGGCGATTAAACTGCTTTCATTCGGCGTCTCATCAAAAATGAAAATATTTTTGAAAACTACAAGTCTCATGGGTTTTAGTGGTGAAAAAATAATTTTAAAAATCGTTCGGGAAATGAGTTTACTCCCTGCTTACTTTCTTTGTATACATTCGACTATACGGGATTTACGGGAAATCGCGGGTTTTCGGTTGCCGGCGATTAAACTGCTTTCATTCGGCGTCTCATCAAAAATGAAAATATTTTTGAAAACTACAAGTCTCATGGGTTTTAGTGGTGAAAAAATAATTTTAAAAATCGTTCGGGAAATGAGTTTACTCCCTGCTTACTTTCTTTGTATACATTCGACTATACGGGATTTACGGGAAATCGCGGGTTTTCGGTTGCCGGCGATTAAACTGCTTTCATTCGGCGTCTCATCAAAAATGAAAATATTTTTGAAAACTACAAGTCTCATGGGTTTTAGTGGTGAAAAAATAATTTTAAAAATCGTTCGGGAAATGAGTTTACTCCCTGCTTACTTTCTTTGTATACATTCGACTATACGGGATTTACGGGAAATCGCGGGTTTTCGGTTGCCGGCGATTAAACTGCTTTCATTCGGCGTCTCATCAAAAATGAAAATATTTTTGAAAACTACAAGTCTCATGGGTTTTAGTGGTGAAAAAATAATTTTAAAAATCGTTCGGGAAATGAGTTTACTCCCTGCTTACTTTCTTTGTATACATTCGACTATACGGGATTTACGGGAAATCGCGGGTTTTCGGTTGCCGGCGATTAAACTGCTTTCATTCGGCGTCTCATCAAAAATGAAAATATTTTTGAAAACTACAAGTCTCATGGGTTTTAGTGGTGAAAAAATAATTTTAAAAATCGTTCGGGAAATGAGTTTACTCCCTGCTTACTTTCTTTGTATACATTCGACTATACGGGATTTACGGGAAATCGCGGGTTTTCGGTTGCCGGCGATTAAACTGCTTTCATTCGGCGTCTCATCAAAAATGAAAATATTTTTGAAAACTACAAGTCTCATGGGTTTTAGTGGTGAAAAAATAATTTTAAAAATCGTTCGGGAAATGAGTTTACTCCCTGCTTACTTTCTTTGTATACATTCGACTATACGGGATTTACGGGAAATCGCGGGTTTTCGGTTGCCGGCGATTAAACTGCTTTCATTCGGCGTCTCATCAAAAATGAAAATATTTTTGAAAACTACAAGTCTCATGGGTTTTAGTGGTGAAAAAATAATTTTAAAAATCGTTCGGGAAATGAGTTTACTCCCTGCTTACTTTCTTTGTATACATTCGACTATACGGGATTTACGGGAAATCGCGGGTTTTCGGTTGCCGGCGATTAAACTGCTTTCATTCGGCGTCTCATCAAAAATGAAAATATTTTTGAAAACTACAAGTCTCATGGGTTTTAGTGGTGAAAAAATAATTTTAAAAATCGTTCGGGAAATGAGTTTACTCCCTGCTTACTTTCTTTGTATACATTCGACTATACGGGATTTACGGGAAATCGCGGGTTTTCGGTTGCCGGCGATTAAACTGCTTTCATTCGGCGTCTCATCAAAAATGAAAATATTTTTGAAAACTACAAGTCTCATGGGTTTTAGTGGTGAAAAAATAATTTTAAAAATCGTTCGGGAAATGAGTTTACTCCCTGCTTACTTTCTTTGTATACATTCGACTATACGGGATTTACGGGAAATCGCGGGTTTTCGGTTGCCGGCGATTAAACTGCTTTCATTCGGCGTCTCATCAAAAATGAAAATATTTTTGAAAACTACAAGTCTCATGGGTTTTAGTGGTGAAAAAATAATTTTAAAAATCGTTCGGGAAATGAGTTTACTCCCTGCTTACTTTCTTTGTATACATTCGACTATACGGGATTTACGGGAAATCGCGGGTTTTCGGTTGCCGGCGATTAAACTGCTTTCATTCGGCGTCTCATCAAAAATGAAAATATTTTTGAAAACTACAAGTCTCATGGGTTTTAGTGGTGAAAAAATAATTTTAAAAATCGTTCGGGAAATGAGTTTACTCCCTGCTTACTTTCTTTGTATACATTCGACTATACGGGATTTACGGGAAATCGCGGGTTTTCGGTTGCCGGCGATTAAACTGCTTTCATTCGGCGTCTCATCAAAAATGAAAATATTTTTGAAAACTACAAGTCTCATGGGTTTTAGTGGTGAAAAAATAATTTTAAAAATCGTTCGGGAAATGAGTTTACTCCCTGCTTACTTTCTTTGTATACATTCGACTATACGGGATTTACGGGAAATCGCGGGTTTTCGGTTGCCGGCGATTAAACTGCTTTCATTCGGCGTCTCATCAAAAATGAAAATATTTTTGAAAACTACAAGTCTCATGGGTTTTAGTGGTGAAAAAATAATTTTAAAAATCGTTCGGGAAATGAGTTTACTCCCTGCTTACTTTCTTTGTATACATTCGACTATACGGGATTTACGGGAAATCGCGGGTTTTCGGTTGCCGGCGATTAAACTGCTTTCATTCGGCGTCTCATCAAAAATGAAAATATTTTTGAAAACTACAAGTCTCATGGGTTTTAGTGGTGAAAAAATAATTTTAAAAATCGTTCGGGAAATGAGTTTACTCCCTGCTTACTTTCTTTGTATACATTCGACTATACGGGATTTACGGGAAATCGCGGGTTTTCGGTTGCCGGCGATTAAACTGCTTTCATTCGGCGTCTCATCAAAAATGAAAATATTTTTGAAAACTACAAGTCTCATGGGTTTTAGTGGTGAAAAAATAATTTTAAAAATCGTTCGGGAAATGAGTTTACTCCCTGCTTACTTTCTTTGTATACATTCGACTATACGGGATTTACGGGAAATCGCGGGTTTTCGGTTGCCGGCGATTAAACTGCTTTCATTCGGCGTCTCATCAAAAATGAAAATATTTTTGAAAACTACAAGTCTCATGGGTTTTAGTGGTGAAAAAATAATTTTAAAAATCGTTCGGGAAATGAGTTTACTCCCTGCTTACTTTCTTTGTATACATTCGACTATACGGGATTTACGGGAAATCGCGGGTTTTCGGTTGCCGGCGATTAAACTGCTTTCATTCGGCGTCTCATCAAAAATGAAAATATTTTTGAAAACTACAAGTCTCATGGGTTTTAGTGGTGAAAAAATAATTTTAAAAATCGTTCGGGAAATGAGTTTACTCCCTGCTTACTTTCTTTGTATACATTCGACTATACGGGATTTACGGGAAATCGCGGGTTTTCGGTTGCCGGCGATTAAACTGCTTTCATTCGGCGTCTCATCAAAAATGAAAATATTTTTGAAAACTACAAGTCTCATGGGTTTTAGTGGTGAAAAAATAATTTTAAAAATCGTTCGGGAAATGAGTTTACTCCCTGCTTACTTTCTTTGTATACATTCGACTATACGGGATTTACGGGAAATCGCGGGTTTTCGGTTGCCGGCGATTAAACTGCTTTCATTCGGCGTCTCATCAAAAATGAAAATATTTTTGAAAACTACAAGTCTCATGGGTTTTAGTGGTGAAAAAATAATTTTAAAAATCGTTCGGGAAATGAGTTTACTCCCTGCTTACTTTCTTTGTATACATTCGACTATACGGGATTTACGGGAAATCGCGGGTTTTCGGTTGCCGGCGATTAAACTGCTTTCATTCGGCGTCTCATCAAAAATGAAAATATTTTTGAAAACTACAAGTCTCATGGGTTTTAGTGGTGAAAAAATAATTTTAAAAATCGTTCGGGAAATGAGTTTACTCCCTGCTTACTTTCTTTGTATACATTCGACTATACGGGATTTACGGGAAATCGCGGGTTTTCGGTTTGCCGGCGAATTAAAACTGCTTTCATTCGGCGTCTCATCAAAAATTAAAATGATTTTTGAAAACTAACAACTCCCGGTAGGGTTTTAGTGGTGAAAAAAAAAATTTAAAAATCGTTTCGGTGAAATTGAGTTTACTCCCTGCTTACTTTCTTTGTATACATTCGAATATACGGCCGGGATTTACGGGAATCGCGGGTGTTTTCGGTCTGCCGGCGACTTAAAACTGCCTTTCATTCGGCGTCCTTATCAAAAATGAACATTTTTTAAAACTTACAAGTCTCATTGGGTTTTAGTTGGTGAAAAAATAATTTTAAAAATCGTTCGGGAAATGAGTTTACTCCCTGCTTTCCTTTCTTTTGTATACATTCGACTAATAAGGGCCGAGTCCCGGGATTTACGGGAAATCGCGGCGTTTTCGGTTGCCGGCGATTAAACTGCTTTCATTCGGCGTCTCATCAAAATGAAAATATTTTTGAAAACTACAAGTCTCATGGGTTTTAGTGGTGAAAAATAATTTTTAAAATCGTTCGGGAAATGAGTTTACTCCCTGCTTACTTTCTTTGTATACATTCGACTATACGGGATTTACGGGAAATCGCGGGTTTTCGGTTGCCGGCGATTAAACTGCTTTCATTCGGCGTCTCATCAAAAATGAAAATATTTTTGAAAACTACAAGTCTCATGGGTTTTAGTGGTGAAAAAATAATTTTAAAAATCGTTCGGGAAATGAGTTTACTCCCTGCTTACTTTCTTTGTATACATTCGACTATACGGGATTTACGGGAAATCGCGGGTTTTCGGTTGCCGGCGATTAAACTGCTTTCATTCGGCGTCTCATCAAAAATGAAAATATTTTTGAAAACTACAAGTCTCATGGGTTTTAGTGGTGAAAAAATAATTTTAAAAATCGTTCGGGAAATGAGTTTACTCCCTGCTTACTTTCTTTGTATACATTCGACTATACGGGATTTACGGGAAATCGCGGGTTTTCGGTTGCCGGCGATTAAACTGCTTTCATTCGGCGTCTCATCAAAAATGAAAATATTTTTGAAAACTACAAGTCTCATGGGTTTTAGTGGTGAAAAAATAATTTTAAAAATCGTTCGGGAAATGAGTTTACTCCCTGCTTACTTTCTTTGTATACATTCGACTATACGCGGATTTACGGGAAATCGCGGGTTTTCGGTTTGCCGGCGATTAAAACTCTTTCATTCGGCGTCTCATCAAAAATTAAAATATTTTTGAAAACTACAAGTCTCAATGGGTTTTAGTGGTGAAAAAATAATTTTAAAAATCGTTCGGGAAATGAGTTTACTCCCTGCTTACTTTCCTTTGTATACATTCGACTATACGGCCGGGATTTTACGGGAAATCGCGGGTTTTCGGTTGCCGGCGATTAAACTGCTTTCATTCGCGTCTCATCAAAAATGAAAATATTTTTGAAAACTACAAGTCCTCATGGGTTTTAGTGGTGAAAAAATAATTTTAAAAAATCGTTCGGGAAATGAGTTTACTCCCTGCTTACTTTCTTTGTATACATTCGACTATACGGGCCGAGCCGGGATTTACGGGAAATCGCGGGTTTTCGGTTTGCCGGCGATTAAACTGCTTTCATTCGGCGTCTCATCAAAAATGAAAATATTTTGAAAACTACAAAGTCTCATGGGTTTTTAGTGGTGAAAAAAATAATTTTAAAAAATCGTTCGGGAAATGAGTTTACTCCCTGGGTACTTTCTTTGTATACATTCGACTATACGGGCCGAGCCGGGATTTACGGGAAATCGCGGGTTTTCGGTTGCCGGCGATTAAACTGCTTTCATTCGGGCGTCTCATCAAAAATGAAAATATTTTTGAAAACTACAAGTCTCATGGGTTTTAGTGGTGAAAAAATAATTTTAAAAATCGTTCGGGAAATGAGTTTACTCCCTGCTTACTTTCTTTGTATACATTCCGACTATACCGGGATTTACGGGAAATCGCGGTTTTCGGTTGCCGGCGATTAAACTGCTTTCATTCGGCGTCTCATCAAAAATGAAAATATTTTTGAAAACTACAAGTCTCATGGGTTTTAGTGGTGAAAAAATAATTTTAAAATCGTTCGGGAAATGAGTTTACTCCCTGGTTACTTTCTTTGTATACATTCGACTATACGGGCCGAGCTCGGGATTTACGGGAAATCGCGGGTTTTCGGTTGCCGGCGATTAAACTGCTTTCATTCGGCGTCTCATCAAAAATGAAAACATTTTTGAAAACTACAAGTCTCATGGGTTTTAGTGGTGAAAAAATAATTTTAAAATCGTTCGGGAAATGAGTTTACTCCCTGCTTACTTTCTTTGTATACATTCGACTATAGCCGGGATTTACGGGAAATCGCGGGTTTTCGGTTGCCGGCGATTAAACTGCTTTCATTCGGCGTCTCATCAAAAATGAAAATATTTTTGAAAACTACAAGTCTCATGGGTTTTAGTGGTGAAAAATAATTTTAAAAATCGTTCGGGAAATGAGTTTACTCCCTGCTTACTTTCTTTGTATACATTCGACTATACGGGCGAGCCGGGATTTACGGGAAATCGCGGGTTTTCGGTTGCCGGAGATTAAACTGGTTTCATTCGGCGTCTCATCAAAAATGAAAATATTTTGAAAACTACAAGTCTCATGAGTTTTAGTGGTGAAAAAATAATTTTAAAAATCGTTCGGGAAATGAGTTTACTCCCTGCTTACTTTCTTTGTATACATTCGACTATACGGCGACCGGGATTTACGGGAAATCGCGGGTTTTCGGTTTCCGGCGATTAAACTGGTTTCATTCGGCGTCTCATCAAAAATGAAAATATTTTTGAAAACTACAAGTCTCATGGGTTTTAGTGGTGAAAAAATAATTTTAAAAATCGTTCGGGAAATGAGTTTACTCCCTGCTTACTTTCTTTGTATACATTCGACTATACGGGCCGGATTTACGGGAAATCGCGGGTTTTCGGTTGCCGGCGATTAAACTGCTTTCATTCGGCGTCTCATCAAAAATGAAAATATTTTTGAAAACTACAAGTCTCATGGGTTTTAGTGGTGAAAAAATAATTTAAAAATCGTTCGGGAAATGAGTTTACTCCCTGCTTACTTTCTTTGTATACATTCGACTATACGGGCCGAGCGGGATTTACGGGAAATCGCGGGTTTTCGGTTGCCGGCGATTAAACTGCTTTCATTCGCGTCTCATCAAAAATGAAAACATTTTTGAAAACTACAAAGTCTCATGGGTTTTAGTGGTGAAAAAATAATTTTAAAAATCGTTCGGGAAATGAGTTTACTCCCTGGGTTACTTTCTTTGTATACATTCGACTATACGGGCCGAGCCCGGATTTACGGGAAATCGCGGGTTTTCGGTTGCCGGCGATTAAACTGCTTTCATTCGGCGTCTCATCAAAAATGAAAATATTTTTTGAAAACTACAAGTCTCATGGGTTTTAGTGGTGAAAAAATAATTTTGAAAAATCGTTCGGGAAATGAGTTTACTCCCTGTTACTTTCTTTGTATACATTCGACTATACGGGCCCGGGATTTACGGGAAATCGCGGGTTTTCGGTTGCCGGCGATTAAACTGCTTTCATTCGGCGTCTCATCAAAAATGAAAATATTTTTGAAAACTACAAAGTCTCATGGGTTTAGTGGTGAAAAAATAATTTTAAAAATCGTTCGGGAAATGAGTTTACTCCCTGCTTACTTTCTTTGTATACATTCGACTATACCGGGATTTACGGGAAATCGCGGGTTTTCGGTTGCCGGCGATTAAACTGCTTTCATTCGGCGTCTCATCAAAAATGAAAATATTTTTGAAAACTACAAGTCTCATGGGTTTTAGTGGTGAAAAAATAATTTAAAAATCGTTCGGGAAATGAGTTTACTCCCTGCTTACTTTCTTTGTATACATTCGACTATACGGCCGAGCCGGGATTTACGGGAAATCGCGGGTTTTCGGTTGCCGGCGATTAAACTGCTTTCATTCGGCGTCTCATCAAAAATGAAAAATTTTTGAAAACTACAAGTCTCATGGGTTTTAGTGGTGAAAAAATAATTTTAAAAATCGTTCGGGAAATGAGTTTACTCCCTGCTTACTTTCTTTGTATACATTCGACTATACGGGCGAGCCGGGATTTACGGGAAATCGCGGGTTTTCGGTTTCCGGCGATTAAACTGGTTTCATTCGGCGTCTCATCAAAATGAAATATTTTTGAAACTACAAGTCTCATGGGTTTAGTGGTGAAAAAATAATTTTTAAAAATCGTTTCGGGAAATGAGTTTACTCCCTGCTTACTTTCTTTGTATACATTCGACTATACGGGATTTACGGGAAATCGCGGGTTTTCGGTTGCCGGCGATTAAACTGCTTTCATTCGGCGTCTCATCAAAAATGAAAATATTTTTGAAAACTACAAGTCTCATGGGTTTTAGTGGTGAAAAAATAATTTTAAAAATCGTTCGGGAAATGAGTTTACTCCCTGCTTACTTTCTTTGTATACATTCGACTATACGGGATCGTTACGGGAAATCGCGGGTTTTCGGTTGCCGGCGATTAAACTGCTTTCATTCGGCGTCTCATCAAAAATGAAAATATTTTTGAAAACTACAAGTCTCATGGGTTTTAGTGGTGAAAAAATAATTTTAAAAATCGTTCGGGAAATGAGTTTTACTCCCTGCTTACTTTCTTTGTATACATTCGACTATACGGGCGAGCCGGGATTTACGGGAAATCGCGGGTTTTCGGTTCCGGCGATTAAACTGCTTTCATTCGGCGTCTCATCAAAAATGAAAATATTTTTGAAAACTACAAGTCTCATGAGTTTTAGTGGTGAAAAAATAATTTTAAAAATCGTTCGGGAAATGAGTTTACTCCCTGGTTACTTTCTTTGTATACATTCAACTATACGGGCCGAGCCGGGATTTACGGGAAATCGCGGGTTTTCGGTTGCCGGCGATTAAACTGCTTTCATTCGGCGTCTCATCAAAAATGAAAATATTTTTTGAAAACTACAAGTCTCATGGGTTTTAGTGGTGAAAAAATAATTTTAAAAATCGTTCGGGAAATGAGTTTACTCCCTGCTTACTTTCTTTGTAAACATACGACTATACGGGATTTACGGGAAATCGCGGGTTTTCGGTTGCCGGCGATTAAACTGCTTTCATTCGGCGTCTCATCAAAAATGAAAATATTTTTGAAAAACTACAAGTCTCATGGGTTTTAGTGGTGAAAAAATAATTTTAAAAATCGTTCGGGAAATGAGTTTACTCCCTGTTACTTTCTTTGTATACATTCGACTATACGGGCCGAGCCGGATTTACGGGAAATCGCGGGTTTTCGGTTGCCGGCGATTAAACTGCTTTCATTCGGCGTCTCATCAAAAATGAAAACATTTTTGAAAACTACAAGTCTCATGGGTTTTAGTGGTGAAAAAATAATTTTAAAAATCGTTCGGGAAATGAGTTTACTCCCTGGGTACTTTTCTTTGTATACATTCCACTATACGGCCGAGCCCGGGATTTACGGGAAATCGCGGGTTTTCGGTTTCCGCGATTAAACTGCTTTCATTCAGGCGTCTCATCAAAAATGAAAATATTTTTGAAAAACTACAAGTCTCATGGGTTTTAGTGGTGAAAAAATAATTTTAAAAATCGTTCGGGAAATGAGTTTACTCCCTGCTTACTTTCTTTGTATACATTCGACTATACCCCGGGATTTACGGGAAATCGCGGGTTTTCGGTTGCCGGCGATTAAACTGCTTTCATTCGGCGTCTCATCAAAAATGAAAATATTTTTGAAAACTACAAGTCTCATGGGTTTTAGTGGTGAAAAAATAATTTTAAAAATCGTTCGGGAAATGAGTTTACTCCCTGCTTACTTTCTTTGTATACATTCGACTATACGGCGATTTACGGGAAATCGCGGGTTTTCGGTTGCCGGCGATTAAACTGCTTTCATTCGGCGTCTCATCAAAAATGAAAATATTTTTGAAAAACTACAAGTCTCATGGGTTTTAGTGGTGAAAAAATAATTTTAAAAATCGTTCGGGAAATGAGTTTACTCCCTGCTTACTTTCTTTGTATACATTCGACTATACCGGGATTTACGGGAAATCGCGGGTTTTCGGTTGCCGGCGATTAAACTGCTTTCATTCGGCGTCTCATCAAAAATGAAAATATTTTTGAAAACTACAAGTCTCATGGGTTTTAGTGGTGAAAAAATAATTTTAAAAATCGTTCGGGAAATGAGTTTACTCCCTGCTTACTTTCTTTGTATACATTCGACTATACGGCCCGGATTTACGGGAAATCGCGGGTTTTCGGTTGCCGGCGATTAAACTGCTTTCATTCGGCGTCTCATCAAAAATGAAAATATTTTTGAAAACTACAAGTCTCATGGGTTTTAGTGGTGAAAAAATAATTTAAAAATCGTTCGGGAAATGAGTTTACTCCCTGCTTACTTTCTTTGTATACATTCGACTATACGGCCGATCCGGATTTACGGGAAATCGCGGGTTTTCGGTTGCCGGCGATTAAACTGCTTTCATTCGGCGTCTCATCAAAAATGAAAATATTTTTGAAAACTACAAGTCTCATGGGTTTTAGTGGTGAAAAAATAATTTTAAAAATCGTTCGGGAAATGAGTTTACTCCCTGCTTACTTTCTTTGTATACATTCGACTATACGGCGACGGGATTTACGGGAAATCGCGGGTTTTCGGTTTCCGGCGATTAAACTGCTTTCATTCGGCGTCTCATCAAAAATGAAAATATTTTTGAAAACTACAAGTCTCATGGGTTTTAGTGGTGAAAAAATAATTTTAAAAATCGTTCGGGAAATGAGTTTACTCCCTGCTTACTTTCTTTGTATACATTCGACTATAACGGGGATTTACGGGAAATCGCGGGTTTTCGGTTTGCCGGCGATTAAACTGCTTTCATTCGGCGTCTCATCAAAAATGAAAATATTTTTGAAAACTACAAGTCTCATGGGTTTTAGTGGTGAAAAAATAATTTTAAAAATCGTTCGGGAAATGAGTTTACTGCCCTGCTTACTTTCTTTGTATACATTCGACTATACCCGGGATTTACGGGAAATCGCGGGTTTTCGGTTGCCGGCGATTAAACTGCTTTCATTCGGCGTCTCATCAAAAATGAAAATATTTTTGAAAACTACAAGTCTCATGGGTTTTAGTGGTGAAAAAATAATTTTAAAAATCGTTCGGGAAATGAGTTTACTCCCTGCTTACTTTCTTTGTATACATTCGACTATACGGGCCGACCGGGATTTACGGGAAATCGCGGGTTTTCGGTTGCCGGCGATTAAACTGCTTTCATTCGGCGTCTCATCAAAAATGAAAATATTTTTGAAAACTACAAGTCTCATGGGTTTTAGTGGTGAAAAAATAATTTTAAAAATCGTTCGGGAAATGAGTTTACTCCCTGCTTACTTTCTTTGTATACATTCGACTATACGGGCCGATCCCGGATTTACGGGAAATCGCGGGTTTTCGGTTGCCGGCGATTAAACTGCTTTCATTCGGCGTCTCATCAAAAATGAAAATATTTTTGAAAACTACAAGTCTCATGGGTTTTAGTGGTGAAAAAATAATTTTAAAAATCGTTCGGGAAATGAGTTTACTCCCTGCTTACTTTCTTTGTATACATTCGACTATACGGGATTTACGGGAAATCGCGGGTTTTCGGTTGCCGGCGATTAAACTGCTTTCATTCGGCGTCTCATCAAAAATGAAAATATTTTTGAAAACTACAAGTCTCATGGGTTTTAGTGGTGAAAAAATAATTTTAAAAATCGTTCGGGAAATGAGTTTACTCCCTGCTTACTTTCTTTGTATACATTCGACTATACGGGGATTTACGGGAAATCGCGGGTTTTCGGTTGCCGGCGATTAAACTGCTTTCATTCGGCGTCTCATCAAAAATGAAAATATTTTTGAAAACTACAAGTCTCATGGGTTTTAGTGGTGAAAAAATAATTTTAAAAATCGTTCGGGAAATGAGTTTACTCCCTGCTTACTTTCTTTGTATACATTCGACTATACGGGCGACCGGGATTTACGGGAAATCGCGGGTTTTCGGTTTGCCGGCGATTAAACTGCTTTCATTCGGCGTCTCATCAAAAATGAAAATATTTTTGAAAACTACAAGTCTCATGGGTTTTAGTGGTGAAAAAATAATTTTAAAAATCGTTCGGGAAATGAGTTTACTCCCTGCTTACTTTCTTTGTATACATTCGACTATACGGCCGACCGGGATTTACGGGAAATCGCGGGTTTTCGGTTGCCGGCGATTAAACTGCTTTCATTCGGCGTCTCATCAAAAATGAAAATATTTTTGAAAACTACAAGTCTCATGGGTTTTAGTGGTGAAAAAATAATTTTAAAAATCGTTCGGGAAATGAGTTTACTCCCTGCTTACTTTCTTTGTATACATTCGACTATACGGCGACCGGGATTTACGGGAAATCGCGGGTTTTCGGTTGCCGGCGATTAAACTGCTTTCATTCGGCGTCTCATCAAAAATGAAAATATTTTTGAAAACTACAAGTCTCATGGGTTTTAGTGGTGAAAAAATAATTTTAAAAATTCGTTCGGGAAATGAGTTTACTCCCTGCTTACTTTCTTTGTATACATTCGACTATACGGGATTTACGGGAAATCGCGGGTTTTCGGTTGCCGGCGATTAAACTGCTTTCATTCGGCGTCTCATCAAAAATGAAAATATTTTTGAAAACTACAAGTCTCATGGGTTTTAGTGGTGAAAAAATAATTTTAAAAATCGTTCGGGAAATGAGTTTACTCCCTGCTTACTTTCTTTGTATACATTCGACTATACGGCGACCGGGATTTACGGGAAATCGCGGGTTTTCGGTTGCCGGCGATTAAACTGCTTTCATTCGGCGTCTCATCAAAAATGAAAATATTTTTGAAAACTACAAGTCTCATGGGTTTTAGTGGTGAAAAAATAATTTTAAAAATCGTTCGGGAAATGAGTTTACTCCCTGCTTACTTTCTTTGTATACATTCGACTATACGGGATTTACGGGAAATCGCGGGTTTTCGGTTGCCGGCGATTAAACTGCTTTCATTCGGCGTCTCATCAAAAATGAAAATATTTTTGAAAACTACAAGTCTCATGGGTTTTAGTGGTGAAAAAATAATTTTAAAAATCGTTCGGGAAATGAGTTTACTCCCTGCTTACTTTCTTTGTATACATTCGACTATACGCGGATTTACGGGAAATCGCGGGTTTTCGGTTGCCGGCGATTAAACTGCTTTCATTCGGCGTCTCATCAAAAATGAAAATATTTTTGAAAACTACAAGTCTCATGGGTTTTAGTGGTGAAAAAATAATTTTAAAAATCGTTCGGGAAATGAGTTTACTCCCTGGGTACTTTCTTTGTATACATTCGACTATACGGGCCGAGCCGGGATTTACGGGAAATCGCGGGTTTTCGGTTGCCGGCGATTAAACTGCTTTCATTCGGCGTCTCATCAAAAATGAAAACATTTTTGAAAACTACAAGTCTCATGGGTTTTAGTGGTGAAAAAATAATTTTAAAAATCGTTCGGGAAATGAGTTTACTCCCTGGCTTACTTTCTTTGTATACATTCGACTATACGGGCCGGGATTTACGGGAAATCGCGGGTTTTCGGTTGCCGGCGATTAAACTGCTTTCATTCGGCGTCTCATCAAAAATGAAAATATTTTTGAAAACTACAAGTCTCATGGGTTTTAGTGGTGAAAAAATAATTTTAAAAATCGTTCGGGAAATGAGTTTACTCCCTGCTTACTTTCTTTGTATACATTCGACTATACGGCCGGATTTACGGGAAATCGCGGGTTTTCGGTTGCCGGCGATTAAACTGCTTTCATTCGGCGTCTCATCAAAAATGAAAATATTTTTGAAAACTACAAGTCTCATGGGTTTTAGTGGTGAAAAAATAATTTTAAAAATCGTTCGGGAAATGAGTTTACTCCCTGCTTACTTTCTTTGTATACATTCGACTATACGGGCCGACCGGGATTTACGGGAAATCGCGGGTTTTCGGTTGCCGGCGATTAAACTGCTTTCATTCGGCGTCTCATCAAAAATGAAAATATTTTTGAAAACTACAAGTCTCATGGGTTTTAGTGGTGAAAAAAGAATTTTAAAAATCGTTCGGGAAATGAGTTTACTCCCTGCTTACTTTCTTTGTATACATTCGACTATACCGCGGATTTACGGGAAATCGCGGGTTTTCGGTTGCCGGCGATTAAACTGCTTTCATTCGGCGTCTCATCAAAAATGAAAATATTTTTGAAAACTACAAGTCTCATGGGTTTTAGTGGTGAAAAAATAATTTTAAAAATCGTTCGGGAAATGAGTTTACTCCCTGCTTACTTTCTTTGTATACATTCGACTATACGGCCGGATTTACGGGAAATCGCGGGTTTTCGGTTGCCGGCGATTAAACTGCTTTCATTCGGCGTCTCATCAAAAATGAAAATATTTTTGAAAACTACAAGTCTCATGGGTTTTAGTGGTGAAAAAATAATTTTAAAAATCGTTCGGGAAATGAGTTTACTCCCTGCTTACTTTCTTTGTATACATTCGACTATACGGGCCGACCGGGATTTACGGGAAATCGCGGGTTTTCGGTTGCCGGCGATTAAACTGCTTTCATTCGGCGTCTCATCAAAAATGAAAATATTTTTGAAAACTACAAGTCTCATGGGTTTTAGTGGTGAAAAAATAATTTTAAAAATCGTTCGGGAAATGAGTTTACTCCCTGCTTACTTTCTTTGTATACATTCGACTATACGGGCCGACCGGGATTTACGGGAAATCGCGGGTTTTCGGTTGCCGGCGATTAAACTGCTTTCATTCGGCGTCTCATCAAAAATGAAAATATTTTTGAAAACTACAAGTCTCATGGGTTTTAGTGGTGAAAAAATAATTTTAAAAATCGTTCGGGAAATGAGTTTACTCCCTGCTTACTTTCTTTGTATACATTCGACTATACGGGCCCGGGATTTACGGGAAATCGCGGGTTTTCGGTTGCCGGCGATTAAACTGCTTTCATTCGGCGTCTCATCAAAAATGAAAATATTTTTGAAAACTACAAGTCTCATGGGTTTTAGTGGTGAAAAAATAATTTTAAAAATCGTTCGGGAAATGAGTTTACTCCCTGCTTACTTTCTTTGTATACATTCGACTATACGGGCGACCGGGATTTACGGGAAATCGCGGGTTTTCGGTTGCCGGCGATTAAACTGCTTTCATTCGGCGTCTCATCAAAAATGAAAATATTTTTGAAAACTACAAGTCTCATGGGTTTTAGTGGTGAAAAAATAATTTTAAAAATCGTTCGGGAAATGAGTTTACTCCCTGCTTACTTTCTTTGTATACATTCGACTATACGGCCGGATTTACGGGAAATCGCGGGTTTTCGGTTGCCGGCGATTAAACTGCTTTCATTCGGCGTCTCATCAAAAATGAAAATATTTTTGAAAACTACAAGTCTCATGGGTTTTAGTGGTGAAAAAATAATTTTAAAAATCGTTCGGGAAATGAGTTTACTCCCTGCTTACTTTCTTTGTATACATTCGACTATACGGCCGCCGGATTTACGGGAAATCGCGGGTTTTCGGTTGCCGGCGATTAAACTGCTTTCATTCGGCGTCTCATCAAAAATGAAAATATTTTTGAAAACTACAAGTCTCATGGGTTTTAGTGGTGAAAAAATAATTTTAAAAATCGTTCGGGAAATGAGTTTACTCCCTGCTTACTTTCTTTGTATACATTCGACTATACGGGATTTACGGGAAATCGCGGGTTTTCGGTTGCCGGCGATTAAACTGCTTTCATTCGGCGTCTCATCAAAAATGAAAATATTTTTGAAAACTACAAGTCTCATGGGTTTTAGTGGTGAAAAAATAATTTTAAAAATCGTTCGGGAAATGAGTTTACTCCCTGCTTACTTTCTTTGTATACATTCGACTATACGGCCCGGGATTTACGGGAAATCGCGGGTTTTCGGTTGCCGGCGATTAAACTGCTTTCATTCGGCGTCTCATCAAAAATGAAAATATTTTTGAAAACTACAAGTCTCATGGGTTTTAGTGGTGAAAAAATAATTTTAAAAATCGTTCGGGAAATGAGTTTACTCCCTGCTTACTTTCTTTGTATACATTCGACTATACGGCCGGATTTACGGGAAATCGCGGGTTTTCGGTTGCCGGCGATTAAACTGCTTTCATTCGGCGTCTCATCAAAAATGAAAATATTTTTGAAAACTACAAGTCTCATGGGTTTTAGTGGTGAAAAAATAATTTTAAAAATCGTTCGGGAAATGAGTTTACTCCCTGCTTACTTTCTTTGTATACATTCGACTATACGGGATTTACGGGAAATCGCGGGTTTTCGGTTGCCGGCGATTAAACTGCTTTCATTCGGCGTCTCATCAAAAATGAAAATATTTTTGAAAACTACAAGTCTCATGGGTTTTAGTGGTGAAAAAATAATTTTAAAAATCGTTCGGGAAATGAGTTTACTCCCTGCTTACTTTCTTTGTATACATTCGACTATACGGCCCGGATTTACGGGAAATCGCGGGTTTTCGGTTGCCGGCGATTAAACTGCTTTCATTCGGCGTCTCATCAAAAATGAAAATATTTTTGAAAACTACAAGTCTCATGGGTTTTAGTGGTGAAAAAATAATTTTAAAAATCGTTCGGGAAATGAGTTTACTCCCTGCTTACTTTCTTTGTATACATTCGACTATACGGGATTTACGGGAAATCGCGGGTTTTCGGTTGCCGGCGATTAAACTGCTTTCATTCGGCGTCTCATCAAAAATGAAAATATTTTTGAAAACTACAAGTCTCATGGGTTTTAGTGGTGAAAAAATAATTTTAAAAATCGTTCGGGAAATGAGTTTACTCCCTGCTTACTTTCTTTGTATACATTCGACTATACGGGATTTACGGGAAATCGCGGGTTTTCGGTTGCCGGCGATTAAACTGCTTTCATTCGGCGTCTCATCAAAAATGAAAATATTTTTGAAAACTACAAGTCTCATGGGTTTTAGTGGTGAAAAAATAATTTTAAAAATCGTTCGGGAAATGAGTTTACTCCCTGCTTACTTTCTTTGTATACATTCGACTATACGGGCCGGATTTACGGGAAATCGCGGGTTTTCGGTTGCCGGCGATTAAACTGCTTTCATTCGGCGTCTCATCAAAAATGAAAATATTTTTGAAAACTACAAGTCTCATGGGTTTTAGTGGTGAAAAAATAATTTTAAAAATCGTTCGGGAAATGAGTTTACTCCCTGCTTACTTTCTTTGTATACATTCGACTATACGGGCCGACCGGGATTTACGGGAAATCGCGGGTTTTCGGTTGCCGGCGATTAAACTGCTTTCATTCGGCGTCTCATCAAAAATGAAAATATTTTTGAAAACTACAAGTCTCATGGGTTTTAGTGGTGAAAAAATAATTTTAAAAATCGTTCGGGAAATGAGTTTACTCCCTGCTTACTTTCTTTGTATACATTCGACTATACGGGATTTACGGGAAATCGCGGGTTTTCGGTTGCCGGCGATTAAACTGCTTTCATTCGGCGTCTCATCAAAAATGAAAATATTTTTGAAAACTACAAGTCTCATGGGTTTTAGTGGTGAAAAAATAATTTTAAAAATCGTTCGGGAAATGAGTTTACTCCCTGCTTACTTTCTTTGTATACATTCGACTATACGGGATTTACGGGAAATCGCGGGTTTTCGGTTGCCGGCGATTAAACTGCTTTCATTCGGCGTCTCATCAAAAATGAAAATATTTTTGAAAACTACAAGTCTCATGGGTTTTAGTGGTGAAAAAATAATTTTAAAAATCGTTCGGGAAATGAGTTTACTCCCTGCTTACTTTCTTTGTATACATTCGACTATACGGGCCGACCGGGATTTACGGGAAATCGCGGGTTTTCGGTTGCCGGCGATTAAACTGCTTTCATTCGGCGTCTCATCAAAAATGAAAATATTTTTGAAAACTACAAGTCTCATGGGTTTTAGTGGTGAAAAAATAATTTTAAAAATCGTTCGGGAAATGAGTTTACTCCCTGCTTACTTTCTTTGTATACATTCGACTATACGGCCGACCGGGATTTACGGGAAATCGCGGGTTTTCGGTTGCCGGCGATTAAACTGCTTTCATTCGGCGTCTCATCAAAAATGAAAATATTTTTGAAAACTACAAGTCTCATGGGTTTTAGTGGTGAAAAAATAATTTTAAAAATCGTTCGGGAAATGAGTTTACTCCCTGCTTACTTTCTTTGTATACATTCGACTATACGGGATTTACGGGAAATCGCGGGTTTTCGGTTGCCGGCGATTAAACTGCTTTCATTCGGCGTCTCATCAAAAATGAAAATATTTTTGAAAACTACAAGTCTCATGGGTTTTAGTGGTGAAAAAATAATTTTAAAAATCGTTCGGGAAATGAGTTTACTCCCTGCTTACTTTCTTTGTATACATTCGACTATACGGCCGACCGGGATTTACGGGAAATCGCGGGTTTTCGGTTGCCGGCGATTAAACTGCTTTCATTCGGCGTCTCATCAAAAATGAAAATATTTTTGAAAACTACAAGTCTCATGGGTTTTAGTGGTGAAAAAATAATTTTAAAAATCGTTCGGGAAATGAGTTTACTCCCTGCTTACTTTCTTTGTATACATTCGACTATACGGGATTTACGGGAAATCGCGGGTTTTCGGTTGCCGGCGATTAAACTGCTTTCATTCGGCGTCTCATCAAAAATGAAAATATTTTTGAAAACTACAAGTCTCATGGGTTTTAGTGGTGAAAAAATAATTTTAAAAATCGTTCGGGAAATGAGTTTACTCCCTGCTTACTTTCTTTGTATACATTCGACTATACGGCGACCGGATTTACGGGAAATCGCGGGTTTTCGGTTGCCGGCGATTAAACTGCTTTCATTCGGCGTCTCATCAAAAATGAAAATATTTTTGAAAACTACAAGTCTCATGGGTTTTAGTGGTGAAAAAATAATTTTAAAAATCGTTCGGGAAATGAGTTTACTCCCTGCTTACTTTCTTTGTATACATTCGACTATACGGGATTTACGGGAAATCGCGGGTTTTCGGTTGCCGGCGATTAAACTGCTTTCATTCGGCGTCTCATCAAAAATGAAAATATTTTTGAAAACTACAAGTCTCATGGGTTTTAGTGGTGAAAAAATAATTTTAAAAATCGTTCGGGAAATGAGTTTACTCCCTGCTTACTTTCTTTGTATACATTCGACTATACGGCCGCCGGATTTACGGGAAATCGCGGGTTTTCGGTTGCCGGCGATTAAACTGCTTTCATTCGGCGTCTCATCAAAAATGAAAATATTTTTGAAAACTACAAGTCTCATGGGTTTTAGTGGTGAAAAAATAATTTTAAAAATCGTTCGGGAAATGAGTTTACTCCCTGCTTACTTTCTTTGTATACATTCGACTATACGGGATTTACGGGAAATCGCGGGTTTTCGGTTGCCGGCGATTAAACTGCTTTCATTCGGCGTCTCATCAAAAATGAAAATATTTTTGAAAACTACAAGTCTCATGGGTTTTAGTGGTGAAAAAATAATTTTAAAAATCGTTCGGGAAATGAGTTTACTCCCTGCTTACTTTCTTTGTATACATTCGACTATACGGCCGGGATTTACGGGAAATCGCGGGTTTTCGGTTGCCGGCGATTAAACTGCTTTCATTCGGCGTCTCATCAAAAATGAAAATATTTTTGAAAACTACAAGTCTCATGGGTTTTAGTGGTGAAAAAATAATTTTAAAAATCGTTCGGGAAATGAGTTTACTCCCTGCTTACTTTCTTTGTATACATTCGACTATACGGCCCGGATTTACGGGAAATCGCGGGTTTTCGGTTGCCGGCGATTAAACTGCTTTCATTCGGCGTCTCATCAAAAATGAAAATATTTTTGAAAACTACAAGTCTCATGGGTTTTAGTGGTGAAAAAATAATTTTAAAAATCGTTCGGGAAATGAGTTTACTCCCTGCTTACTTTCTTTGTATACATTCGACTATACGGCCCGGATTTACGGGAAATCGCGGGTTTTCGGTTGCCGGCGATTAAACTGCTTTCATTCGGCGTCTCATCAAAAATGAAAATATTTTTGAAAACTACAAGTCTCATGGGTTTTAGTGGTGAAAAAATAATTTTAAAAATCGTTCGGGAAATGAGTTTACTCCCTGCTTACTTTCTTTGTATACATTCGACTATACGGCCGGGATTTACGGGAAATCGCGGGTTTTCGGTTGCCGGCGATTAAACTGCTTTCATTCGGCGTCTCATCAAAAATGAAAATATTTTTGAAAACTACAAGTCTCATGGGTTTTAGTGGTGAAAAAATAATTTTAAAAATCGTTCGGGAAATGAGTTTACTCCCTGCTTACTTTCTTTGTATACATTCGACTATACGGCCGGATTTACGGGAAATCGCGGGTTTTCGGTTGCCGGCGATTAAACTGCTTTCATTCGGCGTCTCATCAAAAATGAAAATATTTTTGAAAACTACAAGTCTCATGGGTTTTAGTGGTGAAAAAATAATTTTAAAAATCGTTCGGGAAATGAGTTTACTCCCTGCTTACTTTCTTTGTATACATTCGACTATACGGCCGACCGGGATTTACGGGAAATCGCGGGTTTTCGGTTGCCGGCGATTAAACTGCTTTCATTCGGCGTCTCATCAAAAATGAAAATATTTTTGAAAACTACAAGTCTCATGGGTTTTAGTGGTGAAAAAATAATTTTAAAAATCGTTCGGGAAATGAGTTTACTCCCTGCTTACTTTCTTTGTATACATTCGACTATACGGGATTTACGGGAAATCGCGGGTTTTCGGTTGCCGGCGATTAAACTGCTTTCATTCGGCGTCTCATCAAAAATGAAAATATTTTTGAAAACTACAAGTCTCATGGGTTTTAGTGGTGAAAAAATAATTTTAAAAATCGTTCGGGAAATGAGTTTACTCCCTGCTTACTTTCTTTGTATACATTCGACTATACGGGATTTACGGGAAATCGCGGGTTTTCGGTTGCCGGCGATTAAACTGCTTTCATTCGGCGTCTCATCAAAAATGAAAATATTTTTGAAAACTACAAGTCTCATGGGTTTTAGTGGTGAAAAAATAATTTTAAAAATCGTTCGGGAAATGAGTTTACTCCCTGCTTACTTTCTTTGTATACATTCGACTATACGGGATTTACGGGAAATCGCGGGTTTTCGGTTGCCGGCGATTAAACTGCTTTCATTCGGCGTCTCATCAAAAATGAAAATATTTTTGAAAACTACAAGTCTCATGGGTTTTAGTGGTGAAAAAATAATTTTAAAAATCGTTCGGGAAATGAGTTTACTCCCTGCTTACTTTCTTTGTATACATTCGACTATACGGGCCGGATTTACGGGAAATCGCGGGTTTTCGGTTGCCGGCGATTAAACTGCTTTCATTCGGCGTCTCATCAAAAATGAAAATATTTTTGAAAACTACAAGTCTCATGGGTTTTAGTGGTGAAAAAATAATTTTAAAAATCGTTCGGGAAATGAGTTTACTCCCTGCTTACTTTCTTTGTATACATTCGACTATACGGCCGAGCCGGGATTTACGGGAAATCGCGGGTTTTCGGTTGCCGGCGATTAAACTGCTTTCATTCGGCGTCTCATCAAAAATGAAAATATTTTTGAAAACTACAAGTCTCATGGGTTTTAGTGGTGAAAAAATAATTTTAAAAATCGTTCGGGAAATGAGTTTACTCCCTGCTTACTTTCTTTGTATACATTCGACTATACGGGATTTACGGGAAATCGCGGGTTTTCGGTTGCCGGCGATTAAACTGCTTTCATTCGGCGTCTCATCAAAAATGAAAATATTTTTGAAAACTACAAGTCTCATGGGTTTTAGTGGTGAAAAAATAATTTTAAAAATCGTTCGGGAAATGAGTTTACTCCCTGCTTACTTTCTTTGTATACATTCGACTATACGGCCGAGCCGGGATTTACGGGAAATCGCGGGTTTTCGGTTGCCGGCGATTAAACTGCTTTCATTCGGCGTCTCATCAAAAATGAAAATATTTTTGAAAACTACAAGTCTCATGGGTTTTAGTGGTGAAAAAATAATTTTAAAAATCGTTCGGGAAATGAGTTTACTCCCTGCTTACTTTCTTTGTATACATTCGACTATACGGGCCGGATTTACGGGAAATCGCGGGTTTTCGGTTGCCGGCGATTAAACTGCTTTCATTCGGCGTCTCATCAAAAATGAAAATATTTTTGAAAACTACAAGTCTCATGGGTTTTAGTGGTGAAAAAATAATTTTAAAAATCGTTCGGGAAATGAGTTTACTCCCTGCTTACTTTCTTTGTATACATTCGACTATACGGCGACCGGGATTTACGGGAAATCGCGGGTTTTCGGTTGCCGGCGATTAAACTGCTTTCATTCGGCGTCTCATCAAAAATGAAAATATTTTTGAAAACTACAAGTCTCATGGGTTTTAGTGGTGAAAAAATAATTTTAAAAATCGTTCGGGAAATGAGTTTACTCCCTGCTTACTTTCTTTGTATACATTCGACTATACGGGATTTACGGGAAATCGCGGGTTTTCGGTTGCCGGCGATTAAACTGCTTTCATTCGGCGTCTCATCAAAAATGAAAATATTTTTGAAAACTACAAGTCTCATGGGTTTTAGTGGTGAAAAAATAATTTTAAAAATCGTTCGGGAAATGAGTTTACTCCCTGCTTACTTTCTTTGTATACATTCGACTATACGGGCCGGATTTACGGGAAATCGCGGGTTTTCGGTTGCCGGCGATTAAACTGCTTTCATTCGGCGTCTCATCAAAAATGAAAATATTTTTGAAAACTACAAGTCTCATGGGTTTTAGTGGTGAAAAAATAATTTTAAAAATCGTTCGGGAAATGAGTTTACTCCCTGCTTACTTTCTTTGTATACATTCGACTATACGGGATTTACGGGAAATCGCGGGTTTTCGGTTGCCGGCGATTAAACTGCTTTCATTCGGCGTCTCATCAAAAATGAAAATATTTTTGAAAACTACAAGTCTCATGGGTTTTAGTGGTGAAAAAATAATTTTAAAAATCGTTCGGGAAATGAGTTTACTCCCTGCTTACTTTCTTTGTATACATTCGACTATACGGGCCGAGCCGGGATTTACGGGAAATCGCGGGTTTTCGGTTGCCGGCGATTAAACTGCTTTCATTCGGCGTCTCATCAAAAATGAAAATATTTTTGAAAACTACAAGTCTCATGGGTTTTAGTGGTGAAAAAATAATTTTAAAAATCGTTCGGGAAATGAGTTTACTCCCTGCTTACTTTCTTTGTATACATTCGACTATACGGGCCGAGCCGGGATTTACGGGAAATCGCGGGTTTTCGGTTGCCGGCGATTAAACTGCTTTCATTCGGCGTCTCATCAAAAATGAAAATATTTTTGAAAACTACAAGTCTCATGGGTTTTAGTGGTGAAAAAATAATTTTAAAAATCGTTCGGGAAATGAGTTTACTCCCTGCTTACTTTCTTTGTATACATTCGACTATACGGGCCGGGATTTACGGGAAATCGCGGGTTTTCGGTTGCCGGCGATTAAACTGCTTTCATTCGGCGTCTCATCAAAAATGAAAATATTTTTGAAAACTACAAGTCTCATGGGTTTTAGTGGTGAAAAAATAATTTTAAAAATCGTTCGGGAAATGAGTTTACTCCCTGCTTACTTTCTTTGTATACATTCGACTATACGGCGACCGGGATTTACGGGAAATCGCGGGTTTTCGGTTGCCGGCGATTAAACTGCTTTCATTCGGCGTCTCATCAAAAATGAAAATATTTTTGAAAACTACAAGTCTCATGGGTTTTAGTGGTGAAAAAATAATTTTAAAAATCGTTCGGGAAATGAGTTTACTCCCTGCTTACTTTCTTTGTATACATTCGACTATACGGGATTTACGGGAAATCGCGGGTTTTCGGTTGCCGGCGATTAAACTGCTTTCATTCGGCGTCTCATCAAAAATGAAAATATTTTTGAAAACTACAAGTCTCATGGGTTTTAGTGGTGAAAAAATAATTTTAAAAATCGTTCGGGAAATGAGTTTACTCCCTGCTTACTTTCTTTGTATACATTCGACTATACGGGATTTACGGGAAATCGCGGGTTTTCGGTTGCCGGCGATTAAACTGCTTTCATTCGGCGTCTCATCAAAAATGAAAATATTTTTGAAAACTACAAGTCTCATGGGTTTTAGTGGTGAAAAAATAATTTTAAAAATCGTTCGGGAAATGAGTTTACTCCCTGCTTACTTTCTTTGTATACATTCGACTATACGGGCCGAGCCGGGATTTACGGGAAATCGCGGGTTTTCGGTTGCCGGCGATTAAACTGCTTTCATTCGGCGTCTCATCAAAAATGAAAATATTTTTGAAAACTACAAGTCTCATGGGTTTTAGTGGTGAAAAAATAATTTTAAAAATCGTTCGGGAAATGAGTTTACTCCCTGCTTACTTTCTTTGTATACATTCGACTATACGGGGATTTACGGGAAATCGCGGGTTTTCGGTTGCCGGCGATTAAACTGCTTTCATTCGGCGTCTCATCAAAAATGAAAATATTTTTGAAAACTACAAGTCTCATGGGTTTTAGTGGTGAAAAAATAATTTTAAAAATCGTTCGGGAAATGAGTTTACTCCCTGGCTTACTTTCTTTGTATACATTCGACTATACGGCGAGCCGGATTTACGGGAAATCGCGGGTTTTCGGTTGCCGGCGATTAAACTGCTTTCATTCGGCGTCTCATCAAAAATGAAAATATTTTTGAAAACTACAAGTCTCATGGGTTTTAGTGGTGAAAAAATAATTTTAAAAATCGTTCGGGAAATGAGTTTACTCCCTGCTTACTTTCTTTGTATACATTCGACTATACGGCCGATCCGGGATTTACGGGAAATCGCGGGTTTTCGGTTGCCGGCGATTAAACTGCTTTCATTCGGCGTCTCATCAAAAATGAAAATATTTTTGAAAACTACAAGTCTCATGGGTTTTAGTGGTGAAAAAATAATTTTAAAAATCGTTCGGGAAATGAGTTTACTCCCTGCTTACTTTCTTTGTATACATTCGACTATACGGGCCGGGATTTACGGGAAATCGCGGGTTTTCGGTTGCCGGCGATTAAACTGCTTTCATTCGGCGTCTCATCAAAAATGAAAATATTTTTGAAAACTACAAGTCTCATGGGTTTTAGTGGTGAAAAAATAATTTTAAAAATCGTTCGGGAAATGAGTTTACTCCCTGCTTACTTTCTTTGTATACATTCGACTATACGGCCGAGCCGGATTTACGGGAAATCGCGGGTTTTCGGTTGCCGGCGATTAAACTGCTTTCATTCGGCGTCTCATCAAAAATGAAAATATTTTTGAAAACTACAAGTCTCATGGGTTTTAGTGGTGAAAAAATAATTTTAAAAATCGTTCGGGAAATGAGTTTACTCCCTGCTTACTTTCTTTGTATACATTCGACTATACGGCGACCGGGATTTACGGGAAATCGCGGGTTTTCGGTTGCCGGCGATTAAACTGCTTTCATTCGGCGTCTCATCAAAAATGAAAATATTTTTGAAAACTACAAGTCTCATGGGTTTTAGTGGTGAAAAAATAATTTTAAAAATCGTTCGGGAAATGAGTTTACTCCCTGCTTACTTTCTTTGTATACATTCGACTATACGGGGGATTTACGGGAAATCGCGGGTTTTCGGTTGCCGGCGATTAAACTGCTTTCATTCGGCGTCTCATCAAAAATGAAAATATTTTTGAAAACTACAAGTCTCATGGGTTTTAGTGGTGAAAAAATAATTTTAAAAATCGTTCGGGAAATGAGTTTACTCCCTGCTTACTTTCTTTGTATACATTCGACTATACGGCCGGATTTACGGGAAATCGCGGGTTTTCGGTTGCCGGCGATTAAACTGCTTTCATTCGGCGTCTCATCAAAAATGAAAATATTTTTGAAAACTACAAGTCTCATGGGTTTTAGTGGTGAAAAAATAATTTTAAAAATCGTTCGGGAAATGAGTTTACTCCCTGCTTACTTTCTTTGTATACATTCGACTATACGGGGATTTACGGGAAATCGCGGGTTTTCGGTTGCCGGCGATTAAACTGCTTTCATTCGGCGTCTCATCAAAAATGAAAATATTTTTGAAAACTACAAGTCTCATGGGTTTTAGTGGTGAAAAAATAATTTTAAAAATCGTTCGGGAAATGAGTTTACTCCCTGCTTACTTTCTTTGTATACATTCGACTATACGGCGACCGGATTTACGGGAAATCGCGGGTTTTCGGTTGCCGGCGATTAAACTGCTTTCATTCGGCGTCTCATCAAAAATGAAAATATTTTTGAAAACTACAAGTCTCATGGGTTTTAGTGGTGAAAAAATAATTTTAAAAATCGTTCGGGAAATGAGTTTACTCCCTGCTTACTTTCTTTGTATACATTCGACTATACGGGATTTACGGGAAATCGCGGGTTTTCGGTTGCCGGCGATTAAACTGCTTTCATTCGGCGTCTCATCAAAAATGAAAATATTTTTGAAAACTACAAGTCTCATGGGTTTTAGTGGTGAAAAAATAATTTTAAAAATCGTTCGGGAAATGAGTTTACTCCCTGCTTACTTTCTTTGTATACATTCGACTATACGGGGATTTACGGGAAATCGCGGGTTTTCGGTTGCCGGCGATTAAACTGCTTTCATTCGGCGTCTCATCAAAAATGAAAATATTTTTGAAAACTACAAGTCTCATGGGTTTTAGTGGTGAAAAAATAATTTTAAAAATCGTTCGGGAAATGAGTTTACTCCCTGCTTACTTTCTTTGTATACATTCGACTATACGGGATTTACGGGAAATCGCGGGTTTTCGGTTGCCGGCGATTAAACTGCTTTCATTCGGCGTCTCATCAAAAATGAAAATATTTTTGAAAACTACAAGTCTCATGGGTTTTAGTGGTGAAAAAATAATTTTAAAAATCGTTCGGGAAATGAGTTTACTCCCTGCTTACTTTCTTTGTATACATTCGACTATACGGGATTTACGGGAAATCGCGGGTTTTCGGTTGCCGGCGATTAAACTGCTTTCATTCGGCGTCTCATCAAAAATGAAAATATTTTTGAAAACTACAAGTCTCATGGGTTTTAGTGGTGAAAAAATAATTTTAAAAATCGTTCGGGAAATGAGTTTACTCCCTGCTTACTTTCTTTGTATACATTCGACTATACGGCCGGATTTACGGGAAATCGCGGGTTTTCGGTTGCCGGCGATTAAACTGCTTTCATTCGGCGTCTCATCAAAAATGAAAATATTTTTGAAAACTACAAGTCTCATGGGTTTTAGTGGTGAAAAAATAATTTTAAAAATCGTTCGGGAAATGAGTTTACTCCCTGCTTACTTTCTTTGTATACATTCGACTATACGGGGATTTACGGGAAATCGCGGGTTTTCGGTTGCCGGCGATTAAACTGCTTTCATTCGGCGTCTCATCAAAAATGAAAATATTTTTGAAAACTACAAGTCTCATGGGTTTTAGTGGTGAAAAAATAATTTTAAAAATCGTTCGGGAAATGAGTTTACTCCCTGCTTACTTTCTTTGTATACATTCGACTATACGGGATTTACGGGAAATCGCGGGTTTTCGGTTGCCGGCGATTAAACTGCTTTCATTCGGCGTCTCATCAAAAATGAAAATATTTTTGAAAACTACAAGTCTCATGGGTTTTAGTGGTGAAAAAATAATTTTAAAAATCGTTCGGGAAATGAGTTTACTCCCTGCTTACTTTCTTTGTATACATTCGACTATACGGGGATTTACGGGAAATCGCGGGTTTTCGGTTGCCGGCGATTAAACTGCTTTCATTCGGCGTCTCATCAAAAATGAAAATATTTTTGAAAACTACAAGTCTCATGGGTTTTAGTGGTGAAAAAATAATTTTAAAAATCGTTCGGGAAATGAGTTTACTCCCTGGCTTACTTTCTTTGTATACATTCGACTATACGGGCCGAGCCGGGATTTACGGGAAATCGCGGGTTTTCGGTTGCCGGCGATTAAACTGCTTTCATTCGGCGTCTCATCAAAAATGAAAATATTTTTGAAAACTACAAGTCTCATGGGTTTTAGTGGTGAAAAAATAATTTTAAAAATCGTTCGGGAAATGAGTTTACTCCCTGCTTACTTTCTTTGTATACATTCGACTATACGGGATTTACGGGAAATCGCGGGTTTTCGGTTGCCGGCGATTAAACTGCTTTCATTCGGCGTCTCATCAAAAATGAAAATATTTTTGAAAACTACAAGTCTCATGGGTTTTAGTGGTGAAAAAATAATTTTAAAAATCGTTCGGGAAATGAGTTTACTCCCTGCTTACTTTCTTTGTATACATTCGACTATACGGGATTTACGGGAAATCGCGGGTTTTCGGTTGCCGGCGATTAAACTGCTTTCATTCGGCGTCTCATCAAAAATGAAAATATTTTTGAAAACTACAAGTCTCATGGGTTTTAGTGGTGAAAAAATAATTTTAAAAATCGTTCGGGAAATGAGTTTACTCCCTGCTTACTTTCTTTGTATACATTCGACTATACGGCCGAGCCGGGATTTACGGGAAATCGCGGGTTTTCGGTTGCCGGCGATTAAACTGCTTTCATTCGGCGTCTCATCAAAAATGAAAATATTTTTGAAAACTACAAGTCTCATGGGTTTTAGTGGTGAAAAAATAATTTTAAAAATCGTTCGGGAAATGAGTTTACTCCCTGCTTACTTTCTTTGTATACATTCGACTATACGGGATTTACGGGAAATCGCGGGTTTTCGGTTGCCGGCGATTAAACTGCTTTCATTCGGCGTCTCATCAAAAATGAAAATATTTTTTAAAACTACAAGTCTCATGGGTTTTAGTGGTGAAAAATAATTTTAAAAATTGTTCGGGAAATGAGTTTACTCCCTGGCTACTTTCTTTGTATACTTTCGACTATACGGCGGCCGGATTTACGGGAAATCGCGGGTTTTCGGTTGCCGGCGATTAAACTGCTTTCATTCGGCGTCTCATCAAAAATGAAAATATTTTTGAAAACTACAAGTCTCATGGGTTTTAGTGGTGAAAAAATAATTTTAAAAATCGTTCGGGAAATGAGTTTACTCCCTGCTTACTTTCTTTGTATACATTCGACTATACGGGCCGATCCGGGATTTACGGGAAATCGCGGGTTTTTCGGTTTCCGGCGATTAAACTGCTTTCATTCGGCGTCTCATCAAAAATGAAAATATTTTTGAAAACTACAAGTCTCATGGGTTTTAGTGGTGAAAAAATAATTTTAAAAATCGTTCGGGAAATGAGTTTACTCCCTGCTTACTTTATTTGTATACATTCGACTATACGGGATTTACGGGAATCGCGGGTTTTCGGTTGCCGGCGATTAAACTGCTTTCATTCGGCGTCTCATCAAAAATGAAACATTTTTGAAACTACAATTCTCATGGGTTTTTAGTGGTGAAAAAATAATTTTAAAAATCGTTCGGGAAATGAGTTTACTCCCTGGGTACTTTCTCTGTATACATTCCACTAAAACGGGCCGAGCCCCGGGATTTACGGAAAATCGCGGGTTTTCGTTTCCAGGAGATTAAACTGGTTTCATTTGGCGTCTCATCAAAAATGAAAATATTTTTAAAAACTGCAAGTCTCATGGGTTTTAGTGGTGAAAAAATAATTTAAAAATCGTTTCGGGAAATGAGTTTACTCCCTGCTTACTTCTTTGTATACATTCGACTATACGGGCGATCCGGGATTACGGGAAATCGCGGTTTTCGGTTGCCGGCGATTAAACTGCTTTCATTCGGCGTCTCATCAAAAATGAAAATATTTTTGAAAACTACAAGTCTCATGGGTTTTAGTGGTGAAAAAATAATTTTAAAAAATCGTTCGGGAAATGAGTTTACTCCCTGCTTACTTTCTTTGTATACATTCGACTATACGGGATTTACGGGAAATCGCGGGTTTTCGGTTGCCGGCGATTAAACTGCTTTCATTTCGGCGTCTCATCAAAAATGAAAACATTTTTGAAAAACTACAATGTCTCATGGGTTTTTAGTGGTGAAAAAATAAATTTTAAAAATCGTTCGGGAAATGAGTTTACTCCCTGGTTACTTTCTTTGTATACATTCGACTATTCACGGATTTACGGAAATCGCGGGTTTTCGGTTGCCGGAGATTAAACTGGTTTCATTCGGCGTCTCATCAAAAATGAAAATATTTTGAAAACTGCAAGTCTCATGGGTTTTAGTGGTGAAAAAATAATTTTTAAAAATCGTTCGGGAAATGAGTTTAACTGCCTGCTTACTTCTTTGTATACATTCGACTATACGGGCCGATCCGGATTTACGGGAAATCGCGGGTTTTCGGTTGCCGGCGATTAAACTGCTTTCATTCGGCGTCTCATCAAAATGAAAATATTTTTGAAAACTACAAGTCTCATGGGTTTTAGTGGTGAAAAAATAATTTTAAAAATCGTTCGGGAAATGAGTTTACTCCCTGGCTTACTTTCTTTGTATACATTCGACCTATACGGGATTTACGGGAAATCGCGGGTTTTCGGTTGCCGGCGATTAAACTGCTTTCATTCGGCCCGTCTCATCAAAAATGAAAATATTTTTGAAAACTACAAGTCTCATGGGTTTTAGTGGTGAAAAATAATTTTAAAAAATCGTTCGGGAAATGAGTTTACTCCCTGCTTACTTTCTTTGTATACATTCGACTATACGGGAATTTACGGGAAATCGCGGGTTTTCGGTTGCCGGCGATTAAACTGCTTTCATTCGGCGTCTCAATCAAAAAATGAAATATTTTGAAAAACTACAAGTCTCATGGGTTTTAGTGGTGAAAAATAATTTTAAAAATCGTTCGGGAAATGAGTTTACTCCTGCTTACTTTCTTTGTATACATTCGACTATACGGCCGAGTCCCGGGATTTACGGGAAATCGCCGGTTTTCGGTTTCCGGGATTAAACTGGTTTCATTCGGCGTCTCATCAAAATGAAAATATTTTTGAAAACTGCAAGTCTCATGGGTTTTAGTGGTGAAAAAATAATTTTTAAAAATCGTTCGGGAAATGAGTTTACTCCCTGCTTACTTTCTTTGTATACATTCGACTATACGGGCCGATCCCGGGATTTAAGGAAATCGCGGGTTTTCGGTTGCCGGCGATTAAACTGCTTCATTCGGGCGTCTCATCAAAAATGAAAAATATTTTTGAAAACTACAAGTCTCATGGTTTTAGTGGTGAAAAAATAATTTTAAAAATCGTTCGGGAAATGAGTTTACTCCCTGCCTTACTTTCTTTGTATACATTCGACTATACGGGATTTACGGTGAAATCGCGGGTTTCCGGTTGCCGGCGATTAAGATGCTTTCATCGAGTCTCTCACAAAAATGAGAAACATTTTTGGCAAACTACAGTTCTCATTGGGTTTTAGTGGTGAAAAATAAATTTTAACAAAATCGTTTCGGGAAATGAGTTTACTCCCTGGTAAACTTCTTTGTATACATTTCCACTAAAACGCCGGCCGAAGCCGGGATTTACGGGAAATGCAGGTTTTTCGGTTTCCGGAGAATTAAAACTAGGT
>JASGCC010001215.1:0-40996 GCA_030067915.1 Hydractinia echinata | reverse complement strand
GACTTTGGCGTAATAAATGTGATAAATGAGAGCTTTGCACTGCGAGAATTAAAATTCTTCCAAACTTGGAATGACAGCGTGAACTCCACTGTGAGATTGGGCGCTGTGTTTGCGCTTTATTTAAAAATTAAGACGAATCACTAATTCTTCCCTGTGGTACTAATCCTAGCCATTAGCGATCGCTGATGAAGTGAAGACATTTTCCAAAACTGCATGTCATTGACTTTCCAACTGTATCAGTCCGCTTGCGTTAGAAAGGTTGCGTCACATATTCATACCAACATGAAGTTAGCGATATTTTTCTGATACTAGTAGGTGCCATTGTTTTAAGGGTGAAGCTATTGGCCGTGGAACCCAATTGAAATGATTTTGGACTTTGGCGTAATAAACGTGATAAATGAGACCCTTGCACTGCGAGAATTAACATTCTTCCCAATTTAGAATGACTGTTTGAACTCCGTAGCTAGATTGGGGGCTTTGCTAGCGCTTTATTTAAGAATTAAGACGAGTAAGTCATTTTTCACTGTGGTACTAATCCTAGGAATTCGCGCGCGCCGAAGAAGTGAAGACATTTTTCCAAATCTAGATTTCACTGACTATCTAACGTTATCAGTCCGGTTGCGTTACAACAGTTACGTCACATATTCATACCAACATGAAGTTAGCGGTATTTTTTCTGATACTAGTAGGTGCCATCGTTTTAACGGTGAATCGATTGGCCGTGGAACCCAATTGAAATGATTTTGGACTTTGGCGTAATAAACGTGATAAATGAGACCCTTTCACTGCGAGAATTAACATTCTTCTTAATTTAGAATGACTATTTGAACTCCGTAGCTAGATTGGAAGCTTTGCTAGCGCTTTATTTAAAAATTAAAATGAATAAGTTATTTTTCACTGTGGTACCAATCCTAGCAATTCGTGCGCGCTGAAGAAGTGAATAAAGTTTCCAAAATTAAATTTCATTGACATTCTAACGGCATAAGTCCGTTGTTTTTTACATCCGTTGCGTCACATATTCGTACCAACATGTATTTAGCGATATATTTCTGATATTAGTAGGTGGCATCGCTTTTAACGGTGAAATGATTGACCGTTGGGCCCGAGTGAAATGATTTTGGACTTTGGCGTAATAAATGTGATAAATGAGACCTTTGCATTGCGAGAATTAACGTTCTTCCAAAGTTGCAATGACTGCGTGAACTCCACAGCTAGATTGGTCGCTGTGCTAGCGCCTTATTTAAAAATTAAGATAAATAAGTGATTTTTCATTGCGGTACCAATCCTAGCAGATAGCGCGCGCTGAAAAAATGAAGATAGTTTCCAGAACTACCTTTCATTGATTTTCTAACGGCATCAGTCCGTTTGCGTTACAACAGTTGCGTCACATATTTGTACCAACATGAAGTTAGCAATATTTTTCTGATACTAGTAGGTCCCATCGTTTTTAACGGTGAAACGATTGGCCGTGGGATCGGAGTGAAATGATATTGGAATTTGGCGTAATAAATGTGATAAATGAGACATTTGCACTGCGAGAATTAACATTCTTCCTAATTTGAAATGACTGCTTTAACTTCACAGCGAGATTGGGCGCTGTGCTTGCGCTTTATTTAAAAATTAAGATAAATAAGTCTTTTTTAAATAAATACGTTTTTTACTGAGGTACCAATCCTAGCTATTAGCGAGCACTGAACTAGTGAAGGCTTTTCTAAAACTACATGTCATTGACTTTCTAACGTTATCAGTCCGCTTGGGTTACAACAGTTGCGTCACATATTCGTACCAACATGAAGTTAGCGATATTTTTCTGATACTCGTAGGTGTAATCGCTTTTAACGATGAAACGATTGACCGTTGGACCCAAATGAAATGATTTTGGACTTTGGCGTAATAAATGTGATAAATGAGAGCTTTGCACTGCAAGAATTAAAATTCTTCCAAATTTGGAATGACAGCGTGAACTCCACTGCGAGATTGGGCGCTGTGTTTGCGCTTTATTTAAAAATTAAGACGACTCACTAATTCTTCACTGTGGTACTAATCCTAGCCATTAGCGATCGCCGAAGAAGTGAAGACATTTTTCCAAATCTAGATTTCACTGACTATCTAACGTTATCAGTCCGGTTGCGTTACAACAGTTACGTCACATATTCATACCAACATGAAGTTAGCGGTATTTTTCTGATACTAGTAGGTGCCATCGTTTTAACGGTGAATCGATTGGCCGTGGAACCCAATTGAAATGATTTTGGACTTTGGCGTAATAAACGTGATAAATGAGACCCTTGACCTGCGAGAATTAACATTCTTCTTAATTTAGAATGACTATTTGAACTCCGTAGCTAGATTGGGGGCTTTGCTAGCGCTTTATTTAAAAATTAAGATGAATAAGTCATTTTTCACTGTGGTACCAATCCTAGCAATTCGTGCGCGCTGAAGAAGTGAATAGAGCTTCCAAAATTAAATTTCATTGACATTCTAACGGTATCAGTCCGTTGTTTTTTACATCAGTTGCGTCACATATTCGTACCAACATGTATTTAGCGATATATTTCTGATATTAGTAGGTGGCATCGCTTTTAACGGTGAAATGATTGACCGCTGGGCCCGAGTGAAATGATTTTGGACTTTGGCGTAATAAATGTGATAAATGAGACCTTTGCATTGCGAGAATTAACGTTCTTCCAAAGTTGCAATGACTGCGTGAACTCCACAGCTAGATTGGTCGCTGTGCTAGCGCCTTATTTAAAAATTAAGATAAATAAGTGATTTTTCATTGCGGTACCAATCCTAGCAGATAGCGCGCGCTGAAAAAATGAAGATAGTTTCCAGAACTACATTTCATTGATTTTCTAACGGCATCAGTCCGTTTGCGTTACAACAGTTGCGTCACATATTTGTACCAACATGAAGTTAGCAATATTTTTCTGATACTAGTAGGTCCCATCGCTTTTAACGGTGAAACGATTGGCCGTGGGATCGGAGTGAAATGATATTGGAATTTGGCGTAATAAATGTGATAAATGAGACATTTGCACTGCGAGAATTAACATTCTTCCTAATTTGAAATGACTGCTTTAACTTCACAGCGAGATTGGGCGCTGTGCTTGCGCTTTATTTAAAAATTAAGATAAATAAGTCTTTTTTAAATAAATACGTTTTTTACTGAGGTACCAATCCTAGCTATTAGCGAGCACTGAACTAGTGAAGGCTTTTCTAAAACTACATGTCATTGACTTTCTAACGTTATCAGTTCGCTTGGGTTACAACAGTTGCGTCACATATTCATACCAACATGAAGTTAGCGATATCTTTCTGATACTAGTAGGTGCCATCGTTTTAACGGTGAATCGATTGGCCGTGGAACCCAATTGAAATGATTTTGGACTTTGGCGTAATAAACGTGATAAATGAGACCCTCCCACTGCGAGAATTAACATTCTTCTTAATTTAGAATGACTATTTGAACTCCGTAGCTAGATTGGGGGCTTTGCTAGCGCTTTATTTAAAAATTAAGATGAAAAAGTCATTTTTCACTGTGGTACCAATCCTAGCAATTCGTGTGCGCTGAAGAAGTGAATAGAGCTTCCAAAATTAAATTTCATTGACTTTCTAGCGGCATCAGTCCGTTGTTTTTTACATCAGTTGCGTCACATATTCGTACCAACATGTATTTAGCGATATATTTCTGATATTAGTAGGTGGCATCGCTTTTAACGGTGAAATGATTGACCGTTGGGTCCGAGTGAAATGATTTTGGACTTTGGCGTAATAAATGTGATAAATGAGACCTTTGCATTGCGAGAATTAACGTCCTTCCAAAGTTGCAATGACTGCGTGAACTCCACAGCTAGATTGGTCGCTGTGCTAGCGCCTTATTTAAAAATTAAGATAAATAAGTGATTTTAAATTATGGTACCAATCCTAGCAGATAGCGCGCACTGACAAAGTGAAGATAATTTCCAAAACTACATTTCATTGATTTTCTAACGGCATCAGTCCGTTTGCGTTACAACAGTTGTGTCACATATTTGTGCCAACATGAAGTTAGCAATATTTTTCTGATACTAGTAGGTCCCATCGCTTTTAACGATGAAACGATTGACCGTTGGACACAAATGAAATGATTTTGGCCTTTGACATAATAAATGTGATAAATGAGAGCTTTGCACTGGGAGAATTAACATTCTTCCAAATTTGGAATGACAGCGTGAACTCCACTGCGAGATTGGGCGCTGTGTTTGCGCTTTATTTAAGAATTAAGACGAATCACTAATTCTTAACTGTGGTACTAATCCTAGCCATTAGCGATCGCTGAAGAAGTGAAGACATTTTCCAAACCTACATTTCACTGACTATCTAACGTTATCAATCCGTTTGCGTTACAACAGTTGCGTGACATATTCATACCAACATGAAGTTAGCGATATTTTTCTGATACTAGTAGGTGCCATTGTTTTAACGGTGAAGCGATTGGCCGTGGAACCCAATTGAAATGATTTTGGACTTTGGCGTAATAAACGTGATAAATGAGACCCTTGCACTGCGAGAATTAGCATTCTTCCCAATTTAGAATGACTTTTGAACTCCGTAGCTAGATTGGGGGCTTTGCTAGCGCTTTATTTAAAAATTAAGACGAGTAAGTCATTTTTCACTGTGGTACTAATCCTAGGAATTCGCGCGCGCTGAAGAAGTGAAGACATTTTTCCAAAACTAGATTTCACCGATATCTAACGTTATCAGTCCGGCTGCGTTACAACAGTTGCGTCACATATTCATACCAACATGAAGTTAGCGATATTTTTCTGATACTAGTAGGTGCCATCGTTTTAACGGTGAATCGATTGGCCGTGGAACCCAATTGAAATGATTTTGGACTTTGGCGTAATAAACGTGATAAATGAGACCCTTCCACTGCGAGAATTAACATTCTTCCCAATTTAGAATGACTATTTGAACTCCGTAGCTAGAATGGGGGCTTTGCTAGCGCTTTATTTAAAAATTAAGATGAATAAGTCATTTTTCAATGTGGTACCAATCCTAGCAATTCGTGCGAGCTGAAGAAGTGAATAGAGCTTCCAAAATTAAATTTCATTGACTTTCTAGCGGCATCAGTCCGTTGTTTTTTACATCAGTTGCGTCACATATTCGTACCAACATGTATTTAGCGATATATTTCTGATATTAGTAGGTGGCATCGCTTTTAACGGTGAAATGATTGACCGTTGGGTCCGAGTGAAATGATTTTGGACTTTGGCGTAATAAATGTGATAAATGAGACCTTTGCATTGCGAGAATTAACGTCTTCCAAAGTTGCAATGACTGCGTGAACTCCACAGCTAGATTGGTCGCTGTGCTAGCGCCTTATTTAAAAATTAAGATAAATAAGTGATTTTTAAATTATGGTACCAATCCTAGCAGATAGCGCGCACTGACAAAGTGAAGATAATTTCCAAAACTACATTTCATTGATTTTCTAACGGCATCAGTCCGTTTGCGTTACAACAGTTGTCACATATTTGTACCAACATGAAGTTAGCAATATTTTTCTGATACTAGTAGGTCCCATCGCTTTTAACCATGAAACGATTGACCGTTGGACACAAATGAAATGATTTTGGCCTTTGACATAATAAATGTGATAAATGAGAGCTTTGCACTGGGAGAATTAACATTCTTCCAAATTTGGAATGACAGCGTGAACTCCACTGCGAGATTGGGCGCTGTGTTTGCGCTTTATTTAAGAATTAAGACGAATCACTAATTCTTACTGTGGTACTAATCCTAGCCATTAGCGATCGCTGAAGAAGTGAAGACATTTTCCAAACCTACATTTCATGACTTTCTAACGTTATCAGTCCGTTTGCGTTACAACAGTTGCGTCACATATTCATACCAACATGAAGTTAGCGATATTTTTCTGATACTAGTAGGTGCCATTGTTTTAACGGTGAAACGATTGGCCGTGGAACCCAATTGAAATGATTTTGGACTTTGGCGTAATAAACGTGATAAATGAGACCCTTGCACTGCGAGAATTAGCATTCTTCCCAATTTAGAATGACTGTTTGAACTCCGTAGCTAGATTGGGGGCTTTGCTAGCGCTTTATTTAAAAATTAAGACGAGTAAGTCATTTTTCACTGTGGTACTAATCCTAGGAATTCGCGCGCGCTGAAGAAGTGAAGACATTTTTCCAAAACTAGATTTCACTGATATCTAACGTTATCAGTCCGGCTGCGTTACAACAGTTGCGTCACATATTCATACCAACATGAAGTTAGCGATATTTTTCTGATACTAGTAGGTGCCATCGTTTTAACGGTGAATCGATTGGCCGTGGAACCCAATTGAAATGATTTTGGACTTTGGCGTAATAAACGTGATAAATGAGACCCTTCCACTGCGAGAATTAACATTCTTCCCAATTTAGAATGACTATTTGAACTCCGTAGCTAGATTGGGGGCTTTGCTAGCGCTTTATTTAAAAATTAAGATGAATAAGTCATTTTTCAATGTGGTACCAATCCTAGCAATTCGTGCGAGCTGAAGAAGTGAATAGAGTTTCCAAAGCTAAATTTCATTGACTTTCTAAGGCATCAGTCCGTTTTTTTTACATCAGTTGCGTCACATATTCGTACCAACATGTATTTAGCAATATATTTCTGATATTAGTAGGTAGCATCGCTTTTAACGGTGCAATGATTGACCGTTGGGCCCGAGTGAAATGATTTTGGACTTTGGCGTAATAAATGTGATAAATGAGACCCTTGCATTGCGAGAATTAACGTTCTTCCAAAGTTGCAATGACTGCGTGAACTCCACAGCTAGATTGGTCGCTGTGCTAGCGCCTTATTTAAAAATGAAGATAAATAAGTGATTTTTCATTGCGGTACCAATCCTAGCAGATAGCGCGCGCTGAAAAAGAGAAGATAGTTTCCAGAACTACATTTCATTGATTTTCTAACAGCATCAGTCCGTTTGCGTTACAACAGTTGCGTCACATATTTGTACCAACATGAAGTTAGCAATATTTTTCTGATACTAGTAGGTGCCATCGCTTTTAACGGTGAAACGATTGGCCGTAGGACCCGAGTGATATATTTTGAACTTTTGGCGTAATTAAAGTGATAAAAGAGATATTTGCACATCTAGAAGTAACATTCTTCCTAATTTGGAATGACTGCTTGAACTTCACAGCGAGTTTGGGCGCTGTGCTAGCGCTTTATTTAAAAATTAAGACGAGTAAGTCATTTTTCACTGTGATACTAATCCTAGGAATTCGCGTGCGCTGAAGAAGTGAAGACAATTTCCAAAACTACATTTCACTGACTATCTAACGTTATCAGTCCGCTTGCGTTACAACAGTTGCGTCACATATTCATACCAACATGAAGTTAGCGATATTTTTCTGATACTAGTAGGTGCCATCGCTTTTAACGTTGAAACGATTGGCCGTAGGACCCGAGTGAAATGACTTTGGACTTTGGGCTAATAAAAGTGATAAAAGAGACATTTACACAGCGAGAATTATCATTCTTCCAAATTTAGAATGACTGCTACAACTCAGGAGCTAGATTGGGCGCTGTGCTAGCGCTTTACTTAAAAATTAAGATAAATAAGTCATTTTTCATTGTGGTACCAATCCTAGCAATTAGCGCGCGCTGAAGAAGTGAAGACAGTTTCCAATACTACATTTCATTGATTTTCTAACGGCATCAGTCCGTTTCTGTTACAACAGTTACGTCACATATTTGTACCAACATGAAGTTAGCAATATTTTTCTGATACTAGTAGGTACAATCGCTTTTAACGGTGAAACAACTGCCCATAGGGCCCGAGTGAAATGATTTTCGACTTTGGCGTAATGATTATGATAAAAGAGACATTTGCACATCGAGAATTAACATTCTTCCTAAATTTGAATGACTGCTTGAACTTCACAGCGAAATAGGGCGCTGTGCTTGCGCTTTATTTAAAAATTAAGATAACTAAGTCAGTTTTTACTGAGGTACCAATTCTAGCCATTAGCGCGCATTGAAGAAGTGAAGACTTTTCCAAAACTACATATCATTGACTTTCTAACTGTATCAGTCAGCTTGTGTTAGAACAGTTGCATCACATATTCATACCAACATGAATTCAGCGATATTTTTCTGATACTAGTAGGTGCCATCGCCTTTAACGGTGAAACGATTTGAAATGACTTTGGACTTTGGCGTAATAAAAGTGATAAAAGAGACATTTGCACTGCGAGAATTAACATTCTTCCAAATTTAGAGTGACTGCTACAACTCCGCAGCTAGATTGGGCGCTGTGCTAGCGCTAATTTAAAAATTAAGATAAATAAGTGATTTTTCATTGTGGTACCAATCCTAGCAATTAGCGCGCGCTGAAGAAGTGAAAATAGCGTCCAAAAATACATTTCATTGATTTTCTAATGACATCAGTCCGTTTGTGTTACAACAGTTGCGTCACATATTTGTACCAACATGAAGTTAGAAATATTTTTTCTGATACTACTAGGTACCATCGCTTTTAACGGTGAAACGATTGGCCATGGGACCCATGTGAAATGATTTTGGACTTTGGGGTAATGATTATGATAAAAGAGACATTTGCAGATCGAGAATTAACATTCTTCCTAAATTGGAATGACTGCTTGAACTTCACAGCGAGATTGGGCGCTGTGCTTGCGCTTTATTTAAAATTTAAGATGAATAAGTCATTTTTCACTACGATACCAAAGTTAGCAATTAGCGCGCACAGAAGAAGTCAAGACAGTTGCCAAAACTACATCACATTGACTTTCTAACGGTACCAGTCCGTTTCCATTATAACAGTTGCCTCACATATTCGTCCCAACATGTATTTATCGATATTTTATGATATTAGTTGGTCCCATCGCTTTTAACGGTGAAACGATCGACCGTGGGACCTGAGTGAAATGATTTTGGACTTTGGCGTAATAAATGTGAGAAATGAGATATTTGCACCGCGAAAAATAACATTATTTCCAATTTGGAATGACTGCTTGAACTAGAATGGGCACTGTGCTTGCGCTTCATTTTAAAATTAGGATAAATAATTAATTTTTTACTCAGGTACCAATCATAGTCATTAGCGCGCGCTGAAAAAGTGAAGTCAGTTCCCAAAACTACATTTCATTGACTTTCTAACGGTATCAGTCCGCTTGAGTTACAACAGTTGCGTCACATATTCGAATCAACATAAAGTTAGCGATATTTTGTTGATACTAGTTGGTGCCATCGCTTTTAATGGTGAAACGATTGGCTGTGGGATCCGAGTGAAATGATTTTGGACTTTGGCGTAATAATTATGATAAAAGTGATATTTGCACAGCGAGAATTAAGGTTCTTCCCAACTTAAAATGACTGTCTGAACTGCGCAGATAGATTGGGCGCTGTGCTAGCGCTTAATTGAAAAATAAAGATAAAAATTCATTTTTCACTGCGGCACCAATCCTAGCTATTAGCGCGCGTTGAAGAAGTGAAGTCAATTCCCAAAACTACATTTCATTGACTTTCTAACGCTGTCACTCCGTTTGTGTTACAACAGTTGCGTCACATATTCGTACCAACATGAAGTTAGCGATATTTTTCTGATATTAGTAAGTGCCATCGCTTTTAACGGTTAAACGATTGACCGTGGGATCCGAATTAAATGATTTTGGACCTTGGCGTAATAATTATGATAAAAGGGACATTTGCACTGCGAGAATTAACGTTCTTCCCAATTTAGAATGACTGCTTGAACTCCGCAGCTAGATTGGGCGCTGTGCTAGCGCTTAATTTAAAAATAAAGATAAATAAGCCATTTTTCACTGTGGTACCAATCCTAGATAATAGCGCGCGCAGAAGAATTGAAGACAGTTGTCAAAACTACATTCCATTGACTTTCCAACGGTACCAGTCCGGTTGCGTTATAACAGTTGCGTCACATATTCGTCCCAACATGAATTTAGCGATATTTTACTAATACTAGTAGGTGCCATCGCTTTTACCGTTGAAACGATTGGCCGTAGGACCCAAGTGAAATGACTTTGGACTTTGGGGTAATAAAAGTGATAAAAGAGACATTTGCACAGCGGGAATTATCATTCCTTCCAATTTAGAATGACTGCTTGATCTCGGCAGCTAGATTGGGCGCTGTGCTAGTGCTTTATTTAAAAATTAAGTTAAATAAGTCATTTTTCACTGTGGTACTAATCCTAGCCATTAGCGTTCGCTGAAGAAGTGAAAACTTTTTCCAAAACTACATTCCATTGACTTTCTAATGGTACCAGTCCGTCTGCGTTATAACAGTTGCGTCGCATATTCGTCCCAACATGTATTTATCGATATTTTTCTGATACAAGTAAGTGCCATCGCTTTTAACGGTGAAACGATTGACCGTGAGACCCGAGTGAAATGATTTTGGACTTTGGCGTAATAAATGTGATAAAAGAGGTATTTGCACTGCGAGAATTAACAGTCTTCCCAATTTCGAATGACTGTCTGAACTCCACAGCGAGATTGGGCGCTGTGCTTGCGCTTTATTTAAATATTAAGATAAATAAGTCATTTTTCTCTGTGGTACCAATCCTAGCCATTAACGTGCGCTGAAGAAGTGAAGACAGTTTCCAAAACTACATTTCATTGATTTTCTAACGGCATCAATCCGTTTCCGTTACAACAGTTGCGTCACCTATTTTGAAACGATTGGCCGTGGGACCCGAGTGAAATGACTTTGGACTTTGGCGTAATAAATGTGATAAGAGAGACATTTGCACTGCGAGAATTAACATTCTTCCCAATTTAGAATTACTGCTTGAACTCCGCAGCTAGATTGGGCGCTGTGCTAGCGCTTAATTTAAAAATTAAATTAAATACGTCATCTTTCACTGTGGTACTAATCCTAGCCATTAGCGCTCGCTGAAGAAGTGAAAACCTTTTCCAAAACTACATTCCATTGACTTTCTAATGATACCAGTCCGTTTGCGTTATAACAGTTGCGTCGGATATTCGTCCCAACATGTATTTATCGATATTTTTCTGATACAAGTAAGTGCCATCGCTTTTAACGGTGAAACGATTGACCGTGAGACCCGAGTGAAATGATTTTGGACTTTGGCGTAATAAATGTGATGAAAGAGGTATTTGCACTGCGAGAATTAACAGTCTTCCCAATTTCGAATGACTGCTTGAACTCCACAGCGAGATTGGGCGCTGTGCTAGCGCTTTATTTAAAAATTAAGATGAATAACTCTTTTTTCACTGTGGTCCCAATCCTAGCCATTAACGCGCGCTGAAGAAGTGAAGACAGTTTCCAAAACTACATTTCATTGATTTTCTAACGGCATCAGTCCGTTTCCGTTACAACAGTTGGGTCACATATTTTTAAACGATTGGCCGTGAGACCCGAGTGATATGACTTTGGACTTTGGCGTAATAAATGTGATAAAAGAGACATTTGCACTGCGAGAATTAACATTCTTCCCAATTTAGAATTACTGCTTGAACTCCGCAGCTAGATTGGGCGCTGTGCTAGCGCTTAATTTAAAAATTAAGATAAATAAGTCATTTTTCACTGTGGTACTAATCCTAGCTATTAGCGCGCGCTGAAGAAGTGAAAACATTTTCCAAAACTACATTCCATTGACTTTCTATTGGTACCAGTCCGTTTGCGTTATAACAGTTGCGTCGCATATTCGTCCAAATATGAATTTAGCGATATTTTTCTGATACAAGTAAGTGCCATCGCTTTTAACGGTGAAACGATTGACCGTGAGACACGAGTAAAATGATTTTGGACTTTGGCGTATTAAATGTGATCAATGAGACCTTTGCACTGCGAGAATTAACGTTCTTCCAAACTTGGAATGAATGCGTGAACTCCACACCTAGATTGGGCGCTGTGCTAGCGCTTCATTTGAAAATTAGGATGAATAACTCTTTTTTCACTGTGGTACCAATCCTAGCCATTAACGCGCGCTGAAGAAGTGAAGACAGTTTCCAAAACTACATTTCATTGATTTTCTAACGGCATCAATCCGTTTCCGTTACAACAGTTGCGTCACCTATTTTGAAACGATTGGCCGTGGGACCCGAGTGAAATGACTTTGGACTTTGGCGCAATAAATGTGATAACAGAGACATTTGCACTGCGAGAATTAACATTCTTCCCAATTTAGAATTACTGCTTGAACTCCGCAGCTAGATTGGGCGCTGTGCTAGCGCTTAATTTAACAATTAAGATAAATACGTCATTTTTCACTGTGGTACTAATCCTAGCCATTAGCGCTCGCTGAAGAAGTGAAAACTTTTTCCAAAACTACATTCCATTGACTTTCTAATGCTACCAGTCCGTTCGGGTTATAACAAGTGCGTCGCATATTCGTCCCAACATGTATTTAATGATATTTTTCTGATACAAGTAAGTGCCATCGCTTTTAACGGTGAAACGATTGACCGTGAGACCCGAGTGAAATGATTTTGGACTTTGGCGTAATAAATGTGATAAAAGAGCTATTTGCACTGCGAGAATTAACAGTCTTCCCAATTTCGAATGACTGTCTGAACTCCACAGCGAGATTGGGCGCTGTGCTTGCGCTTTATTTAAATATTAAGATAAATAAGTCATTTTTCTCTGTGGTACCAATGCCAGACATTAGCGCGCGCTGAATAAGTAAAGACAGTTGTCAAAACTACATTTCATTGACGTTCTAACGGTACCAGTCCGTTTGCGTTATAACAGTTGCGTCACATATTCATACCAACATGTACTTAGCGATATTGTTCTGATATTAGTAGGTGCCATCGCTTTTAACGGGGAAACGATTGGCCGTAGGATCCGAATGAAACGATTTGGACGTTGGCGTAATAAATGTGATAAATGAGACCTTTGCACTGCGAGAATTAACGTTCTTCCAACCTTGGAATGAATGCGTGAACTTCACAGCTAGATTGGGCGCTGTGCTAGCGCTTCATTTGAAAATTAAGATGAATAACTCTTTTTTCACTGTGGTACCAATCCTAGCCATTAACGCGCGCTGAAGAAGTGAAGACAGTTTCCAAAACTACATTTCATTGATTTTCTAACGGCATCAATCCGTTTCCGTTACAACAGTTGCGTCACCTATTTTGAAACGATTGGCCGTGGGACCCGAGTGAAATGACTTTGGACTTTGGCGTAATAAATGTGATAAAAGAGGTATTTGCACTGCGAGAATTAACAGTCTTCCCAATTTCGAATGACTGCTTGAACTCCACAGCGAGATTGGGCGCTGTGCTAGCGCTTTATTAAAAAATTAAGATGAATAACTCTTTTTTCACTGTGGTCCCAATCCTAGCCATTAACGCGCGCTGAAGAAGTGAAGACAGTTTCCAAAACTACATTTCATTGATTTTCTAACGGCATCAGTCCGTTTCCGTTACAACAGTTGGGTCACATATTTTTAAACCATTGGCCGTGGGACCCGAGTGATATGACTTTGGACTTTGGCGTAATAAATGTGATAAAAGAGACATTTGCACTGCCAGAATTAACATTCTTCCCAATTTAGAATTACTGCTTGAACTCCGCAGCTAGATTGGGCGCTGTGCTAGCGCTTAATTTAAAAATTAAGATAAATAAGTCATTTTTCACTGTGGTACTAATCCTAGCTATTAGCGCGCGCTGAAGAAGTGAAAACATTCTCCAAAACTACATTCCATTGACTTTCTATTGGTACCAGTCCGTTTGCGTTATAACAGTTGCGTCGCATATTCGTCCAAATATGTATTTAGCGATATTTTTCTGATAGAAGTAAGTGCCATCGCTTTTAACGGTGAAACGATTGACCGTGAGACACGAGTAAAATGATTTTGGACTTTGGCGTAATAAATGTGATCAATGAGACACTTGCACTGCGAGAATTAACGTTCTTCCAAACTTGGAATGAATGCGTGAACTCCACACCTAGATTGGGCGCTGTGCTAGCGCTTCATTTGAAAATTAGGATGAATAACTCTTTTTTCACTGTGGTACCAATCCTAGCCATTAACGCGCGCTGAAGAAGTGAAGACAGTTTCCAAAACTACATTTCATTGATTTTCTAACGGCATCAATCCGTTTCCGTTACAACAGTTGCGTCACCTATTTTGAAACGATTGGCCGTGGGACCCGAGTGAAATGACTTTGGACTTTGGCGCAATAAATGTGATAACAGAGACATTTGCACTGCGAGAATTAACATTCTTCCCAATTTAGAATTACTGCTTGAACTCCGCAGCTAGATTGGGCGCTGTGCTAGCGCTTAATTTAACAATTAAGATAAATACGTCATTTTTCACTGTGGTACTAATCCTAGCCATTAGCGCTCGCTGAAGAAGTGAAAACTTTTTCCAAAACTACATTCCATTGACTTTCTAATGCTACCAGTCCGTTCGGGTTATAACAAGTGCGTCGCATATTCGTCCCAACATGTATTTAATGATATTTTTCTGATACAAGTAAGTGCCATCGCTTTTAACGGTGAAACGATTGACCGTGAGACCCGAGTGAAATGATTTTGGACTTTGGCGTAATAAATGTGATAAAAGAGGTATTTGCACTGCGAGAATTAACAGTCTTCCCAATTTCGAATGACTGCTTGAACTCCACAGCGAGATTGGGCGCTGTGCTTTCGCTTTATTTAAATATTAAGATAAATAAGTCATTTTTCACTGTGGTACCAATGCCAGACATTAGCGCGCGCTGAATAAGTAAAGACAGTTGTCAAAACTACATTTCATTGACGTTCTAACGGTACCAGTCCGTTTGCGTTATAACAGTTGCGTCACATATTCATACCAACAAGTATTTAGCGATATTGTTCTGATATTAGTAGGTGCCATCGCTTTTAACGGGGAAACGATTGGCCTTGGGATCCGAGTGAAATCATTTTGGACTTCCGCGTAATAAATGTGATAAATGAGACATTTGCACTGCGAGAATTAACATTCTTCCCAATTTAGAATGACTGTTTGAACACCGCAGCTAGATTGGGCGCTGTGCTAGCGCTTTATTTAAAAGTTAAGATGAATAACTCTTTTTTCACTGTGGTCCCAATCCTAGCCATTAACGCGCGCAGAAGAAGTGAAGACAGTTTCCAAAACTACAATTCATTGATTTTCTAACGGCATCAGTCCGTTTCCGTTACAACAGTTGGGTCACATATTCTTAAACGATTGGCCGTGGGACCCGAGTGACATGACTTTGGACTTTGGCGTAATAAATGGGATAAAAGAGACATTTGCACTGCGAGAATTAACATTCTTCCCAACTTAGAATTACTGCTTGAACTCCGCAGCTAGATTGGGCGTTGTGCTAGCGCTTAATTTAAAAATTAAGATAAATAAGTCATTTTTCACCGTGGTACTAATCCTAGCTATTAGCGCGCGCTGAAGAAGTGAAAACATTCTTCAAAACTACATTCCATTGACTTTCTAATGGTACCAGTACGTTTGCGTTATAACAGTTGCGTCGCATATTCGTCCCAATATGTATTTAGCGATATTTTTCTGATAGAAGTAAGTGCCATCGCTTTTAACGGTGAAACGATTGGCCTTGGGATCCGTGTAAAATCATTTTGGACTTTGGCGTAATAAATGTGATAAATGAGACACAGGCACTGCGAGAATTAACGTTCTTCAAATTTAGAATGACTGCTAGAACTCTGCAGCTAGATTGGGCGCTGTGCTAGCCCCTTATTTAGCAATTACGATAAAAAAGTTATTTTTCACTGTGGTACCAATCCTAGCCATTAGCGTGCACTGAAGAAGTGAAGACAGTTTACAAAACCAAATTTCATTGACTTTCTAACCGTACCAGTTCGTTTGCGTTTTAACAGTTGCGTCACATATTGGTACCAACATGTATTTAGCGATATATTTTTGATATTAGAAGGTGGCATCGCTTTGAACGGCGAAATGATTGACCGTTGGACCCGAGTGAAATGATTTTGGACTTTGGCGTAATAAATGTCATAAATGACACCTTTGCACTGCGAAAATTAATATTCTTCCAAATTTAGAATCACTGCTTGAACTCCGCAGCTAGATTGGGCGCTGTGCTTGCGCTTTATTTAAAAATTAAGATGAATAAGTCATTTTTCACTGTGGTACCAATCCTAGCAATTCGCGCGCGCTGAAGAAGTGAAGAGAGTTTTCAAAACCACATTTCATTGGCTTTCTAACGGTACCAAGTCGTTTGTGCTGTAACAGTTGCGTCACATATTCGTACCAACATGTATTTAGCGATATATTTCTGATATTAGTAGGTGGCATCGCTTTTTACGGCGAAATGATTGACCGTTGCAACCGAGTGAAATGATTTTGGACTTTGGCGTAATAAATGTGATAAATGATACCTTTGCACTGCGAGAATTAACATTCTTCCAACTTTAGAATCACTGCTTGAACTCCGCAGCTAGATTGGGCGCTGTGCTAGCGCTTTATTTAAAAACTAGTAGATTAGGCCCGTGGAAAAATCCACTTAGGCAGAAAAACAATTGAAAAGTTCTGTCATTTGAATTTTGATGACATCAGCAAATGTTTCAGTATATTGAATACTGCCTTTTACCAAAAAAAATAATCTGAAAATACATAAAAAGAAAGTACGTCATAATTTAACAAAAACGTTCTTAAAATCTAACACAAAATATCAAATGTCAAATCGCATGAAATCCTCCCAACAAAACTTCAGACAAAATATTTAAAAAAAAAACGTCGTGCAAGGTGTAAAATCTAGTTGGTAGAAAGTGACAACATTGACAGTCACAACCCAGACAGTTACGACAACAATAATAATAATGTCAGAAATAACACATCTCAAATATGTATACATCTTATTATGTGATTATGTTGAAAACTTTCAATATTTTAATCCGAGGTGTCGAAAAGAAAGGCTGCAACAGTAAGCACAGATCTATGAAAATAAGTTGTTTACGCATTTTAAATATTGTCTTTTCCCTAAATGCTTATACTACAACAATACAACCTGAACAATATCAAAAAGCCAAACTTAAACAAACACAAAACACTAAAAACAAAATGTTAAACTTTGAAAAATCATTTATTCGGTTGCATACCATCCTCTCCCGCAAAAATATGCACAAAATGTAAAAATTAATTGGTTAAAAAAACAATTTTTTTGTCTAATGATCCATACTGACTTTACCAAACATTTTAAACTGAAATGTCGAAAAAGCAATGAGCAAGGAGTAAATTTCAAATCAACAAAAATTATTATTTTGAAAACATTGAAAAGTTTACAATAAATGTAGAACACAAAGGTTTCTGAGGAGCAAATCAAAATATGAACAAAAATCAGTTCAATTGGCATGTTCTATATTTTCTTCACCCATAAAATCTTCCACAAAAAGGATATGAAACCCATCAAATTCAACTCAGAAAAAGCAGTCATTTCAGTGCATACAAAAATACAACTTGGAAAGTGTAGAATATCAAATTATTTTTTTAGTATATATACTTGCATACGGTCCTCCGTCACAACAGTTAAACAGTTTCAGTCTGAACATTCAGTAATTTTTTATCATCACCAAATATTTATTCCCGCAATATTTTGTGAAGTTTCTAATAAAAACAAATTCGTGAAACCGTGAACTTTTCTTCTAGAAAAACTGACATTACTTACAGTTAGTTTAAAGTTTAAAAAAAAGTTTATAACACAAAATATAAAAAAATCAACTTACACAACAGCTCACAGTCTAAGTGTACAAAAATTTGTTCTTTCAGTATTTTGCATGTTCTCTTTTTCCACAAAGTTTACACAGAATTTAAAAAACAGCAGTTTGCAACACAAACAATATAAACGGCAACCATACTATTCTCTGCTGAGAAATTTTAACCACAAATGTCAAAAACCCAGGTAAATTTCACCAATTTTTTTTAAAAAACTGCGATTTGGAACACATCAAATTTAAATAGAAAAGGATCAGTCATTTCGTTATGTTGTACAGAGTCCTCACCAGTAAGAATTTATACAAAATATAGAAAACACAGCTTGCAATGTGTAAAATCTAATTCTTCTGTGTATGGTCCTTCCTCACAAAATAACATAAATATATAAGTTATAAGTTTCAGTTATAACATCTAAAACAACAAAAATCAGTTCTATCAGTATGTTATGCCATTGTCTTACACAAAATGTCCACCTTAAAGTTTCACAAGGCACAGCCTGTAAATTAAAAACAACTAAGATCAGGTATTTTGGTCTATTTCATACCATCCTGTCCCAAAGAATTTATATAAAATGTGAAAATTGAGTGGTAAAACAGAAATTTGCAAAATTCCAATTTTTTTATATGCATATTGTATATGCCTTCTGCAACAATAAGTTAATCCAAAATGTCAAAAAGAAGAAAACAATAGCTTACAAAGAGTATAAAACCAAAATCAACAAAGTAGCTAACTCTTTTGGTGTATATTAGATAGATAGATAGATAGATAGATAGATAGATAGATAGATAGATAGATAGATAGATAGATAGATAGATAGATAGATAGATAGATAGATAGATAGATAGATAGATAGATAGATAGATAGATAGATAGATAGATAGATAGATAGATAGATAGATAGATAGATAGATAGATAGATAGATAGATAGATAGATAGATAGATAGATAGATAGATAGATAGATAGATAGATAGATAGATAGATAGATAGATAGATAGATAGATAGATAGATAGATAGATAGATAGATAGATAGATAGATAGATAGATAGATAGATAGATAGATAGATAGATAGATAGATAGATAGATAGATAGATAGATAGATAGATAGATAGATAGATAGATAGATAGATAGATAGATAGATAGATAGATAGATAGATAGATAGATAGATAGATAGATAGATAGATAGATAGATAGATAGATAGATAGATAGATAGATAGATAGATAGATAGATAGATAGATAGATAGATAGATAGATAGATAGATAGATAGATAGATAGATAGATAGATAGATAGATAGATAGATAGATAGATAGATAGATAGATAGATAGATAGATAGATAGATAGATAGATAGATAGATAGATAGATAGATAGATAGATAGATAGATAGATAGATAGATAGATAGATAGATAGATAGATAGATAGATAGATAGATAGATAGATAGATAGATAGATAGATAGATAGATAGATAGATAGATAGATAGATAGATAGATAGATAGATAGATAGATAGATAGATAGATAGATAGATAGATAGATAGATAGATAGATAGATAGATAGATAGATAGATAGATAGATAGATAGATAGATAGATAGATAGATAGATAGATAGATAGATAGATAGATAGATAGATAGATAGATAGATAGATAGATAGATAGATAGATAGATAGATAGATAGATAGATAGATAGATAGATAGATAGATAGATAGATAGATAAACAAAGGTATATACAATAGTAAAGTGTTACAGTATTAAATTCAATAAATTTAATTGTTACAAGATTAAAAATATGTAATAATGCTATCTAACTAAACACCTTTGTACACCAGGAAACTCACAGAAGACAAAGAACTAGTCTTATCATTGAGAACCTGTTGAAATAACATATCATGCTCTTGCTATAAAGACGCTTGTATATAAAAATATGCATGAAAAAGAGAATTAAAATAACCTACGTAAAAAATGATCTAAAAGTACAAGACTTCATTGTTCAAACTGTGTAATATAAATTTTTTTACTTTGTTTTGAAAACATTTAAAGGATCGCTCATTGTCAAGTACAAATCTATCAATTTTGTGTATGCTATTCCAGATATATGGACCACGATATGAAGTTGAAAACTGACTGGCCTTAGTTTTTCTGTATGGTGGATAGTACTGACCAGATGACCTGGTTGAATATTTACTTTCTCTTACTTGAAACATGTTAGAAATTATGGGGGGTATAGATTTGTTTTTCATTTTATACATAAAGCATACGTTCTGAAAAATATTTATCTGGAAAATATTTAAAGCTTTTATAGACTGCAGTAGTGGTTTGCTATGCGTAAATTTGTCTTGGAAAAGAATAGTCCTTACAGCGTGTTTTTGACGTTTATATATCGATTCAAGTTTAGATTTATTAGTGCTGCCCCAAACTATATTTGCGTAATTTATATGACTATGTACGAATGAAAAATATAAATTTATTAGACAATGTTTATTTAGGAGGTGTCGAGCTTTATAAAGAACACCAATAGATTTTGAAAGTTTTATACTTACAGTTTCAATGTGTTTCCGCCATGTAAGATTCTCATCTAGTAAACTCCCAGGAACTTCGTTTCTGTTTCACGTGAGATTGTGAAATCTCCGATTTTTAATTCCGGTAATATTGTTGGTAGTCTCTTTCTTTTATGCGCTCGGTGGAATAATGTATATTTGGTCTTTTTAACATTTAGAGATAATTTATTTGCCTTAAACCAGTCTGTTAGTTTTATAAGTTCGTTGTTTACAGTTCTGTAGAGTGTATTGAGATCTTCATGAGAATAGAAAAGGTTAGTATCATCTGCAAACATAATGGGATTTAGAACTTGAGTCGAATAATGAAGATCATTAATGTAAATCAAAAACAGGAGAGGCCCAAGTATAGAGCCTTGAGGGACCCCACATTTTATCACCAGATTATTAGTTCTTTTGCCATTCCCAACATTGACAAACTGTGTGCGATTAGATAAATAACTTTCAAACCACTTTAACGTAATTCCGTCTATACCATATGCATGTAGTTTTTCTAGTAAAATCTTATGATTAACAGTATCAAAAGCTTTTGAAAGGTCAATAAATACACCCAGGGTATATTTACCGCTTAAAAAGGAATTGTGTAAATCTTCCACAAGTTGCATAATGGCATGTTCTGTCGAGTGCTGTTGACGGAAGCCAAATTGTTTGTTATAGAAAAGGGAGTTTTTAGTAAAGTAATCGAACACTCTGTTATACATAATTCTTTCCAACAGCTTCGAAAATACTGGCAATATCGAGATTGGTCTGTAATTTGAGACCGAATCAGTATCGCCTGATTTGTGTATTGGAATTACTTTAGCAGTTTTAAGTAGCTCTGGAAATATGCCTTGTGAAAATGATTGTTTAAAAATAAGATATATAATGTGTTTAATCGATGTGAAAGAATTTATTACTATATCACTACTAATATCGTCGTAACCTGGAGCTTTACCCTTTTTTAGGCCTTTAAATGCATTTTCTAATTCATCTAATTGAAGTTCATCATTTAGTATTTTAAATTTACATTTCGGTATATAGTTTTTATAGTTCACATTGCTTGTAATCTTTGAAGCCAGATTTGGTCCTACATTTACAAAAAATTCGTTAAATGTGTTACCTATTTCAGTATCGTTTTCAATAATATTGTTGTCATATGTGATCCTGTCTGGAAGACAATGTTGAACATTTTGTTTTTTACCTATAACTTCTTTTATTATTTGCCACGTTCTTTTTGCGTCATTTTTATATTGTGTTAATGCGCTATTGTAGTGCTGTTTTTTGGATATTTTTTTTAGTCGCTCGAATAAGTTTTTATAATTTAAATAAGTTTCTTTATCTCTAAGTGATTTAGATTTTAGGTACTTTACATACAGTTTCTGTTTTAATTTTGATGATTTAATTAATCCCTTCGTCATCCAAGGTGATAACAAAGATTTTATTTTTATTACAAATTTCTTTAATGGAAAGCATTGGTTATAATGGCCAGAGAAGATCTCTATAAATTTATTGTACGTGTCATTAACACTTTTACCGTTTACTACTTGCTCCCAATTTGATTGCGCTAGAGCTAGCTTAAATTTCTGGACTGCTGGTTCAGAAAAACTTCTTTTGTAAATTATCTTTTTTCGCTGCATGGATGGAGTGTCGTTAGCAGCATTGCATGTAAAGAAAACTGGAAAGTGGTCAGAAACATCTGTTTTTATGATACCTGACGTGATGTGGCTTTCAAAAAGAGAGTTAGTAAATATGTGGTCAATTATTGTGTTAGATATACTGGTCACCCGTGTTGGTCTGTTAATTATTGGTATAAACCCTACGGAGAAGAGAGTGTTAAATACATTTTGAATGTTTGCATTGTTGTCATATTTTAAAGAATCTATGTTGAAATCTCCAATTAGAAAAACTCGTTTGTTCTCTCGATGTATTATACGAAGATGAGTATCTAAATTTAATTTAAACTCGTTAATATTTCCGGTAGGCGGCCGGTACGTCACACTAATGACGTTATTTTTACCACATTTATTTTCTATTTCTATTGTAAGAATCTCATTGTCAGGATTAGAAACAGAAAGATCATCACGCATTTTAAATGAGAGAGAGTTATGCACAAATATACATATACCACCACCTGTTTTATTTGTGCTGCGCTGAAAATGACTACCATTATAATCTGCTAAATCATATTGTGTATTTGTACTGAAGGTTTCGTTTGTTAACCATGTCTCAGTGAGGCAAATTACGCTGAACGTCTGTTTAGTTAGCGAAATAAAATGTTTGAAGGATTCAAAAAATTTTTGCATGCTTCTAATGTTTAAATGAAGTGTAGAGTTAGGTCAGGATTCGAACTAAGTCCAGTCAGTTCAAAGTAAGGAGTATCAATACATTTTTTAATGTTGTGATTGTCAAATAAGTTATTGTCTGGATCATAATTATCTGAAAGTGTGATTCCTTGATTTTTAAAAAAGTTTGGGGGATAGATTTTCAAACAAAGTTATTGATTCCGTCATTGTAGAAAATTAGATAACTGTCAGAAACAGAATATAAGAAACAATAAATGAATAAAATATAAAAAGTTTTACTTGTTGTTTTCTCTATGAGCCTTTTGCTTTATCAATGTTTTATAACTTACTTTCGATTTTACGCCTTTGTTTTTCAATTCCTTCATCTCTTGAAACAATCCTTTCCTAATTGTTAATGTGCGTTCGGAGAAATCTTCGTTGACATAAACTGGTTCGTTACCTTCCCACAATTTATTTCGAAAGTATGATTGCAAAACCTTCTCCCTGTCCTTGTAATTTAAAAATTTTGCCACAATTGTTCTTTTCTTGACTGCCTCTTTTCTTCCAGTTCTATGAGCGCGTTCGATAGGTATATCTGTAGTTATACCGAGCCTGGTTGTTATAACGTTTCGAATTTTGTTCTCACTATCTTCCCATGTTTCGTTCTCCGATTCCGCCACATTTTCAAATCTCAGATTGTTTCTCCTGTTCCTGTCCTCCAACTCCGACATCTTCTCGTCCAGCATATCGATATGTTCGTACTGCGTATTACCAAGTTCTTTGATTTTATTTTTTACAAGTTCATTGTTGTCGTTAGTAATATGGAGATTTTTTATAATGTCATCTATTTCCGCCTTTACTTCTTTCTTTACCTCCTTTATCTCATTGCGAATTTCTATAAGGTTTCGCTCAAATCTTTCCTCTTGCAGCTTTATGAAGCTTATAATTGTCTCTTGTTGAGCTTTTAGCATAACTTGAACTTGCTCAGACGTAAAACTTACTTCCTCAAGGATAGATCCATCTTCCTGTTTGTTCGAAGATCGTTTTTTAGAACGGTTATTTCCACTCATAATTATGCAGTTTAATTTTTAGTTTAATTTATAAAGATTTAAATATTATAATGTATAAAATTGCATAAAGTAATAAAGTTGTATTCACAGAAATAAACACGTCTTCACTTGAGCAGAGTGTTAGGGTCATATTCAATATATATATTGAATATGGCCATATGCACAAAAGTTTACACTAAATGTAAAAAACGGTTGTGTTTAGTAATTCTACGTCAACAAACGTCAGTTCTTTTAGCATGCTGATTTATGTCTTTGCCCACAAACTCTTACATGAATATGTCAAAACCATAAATTGGAAGAAATTAAATTTACATTTTAAAAATAAGTATTTCTGTACTTTATTTTCAGAAATCTTTGCAGGAAAAGAACTTCGCAAGTCAAAAAAAGAATCAGGAAAATGTTTAAAATTTTCAGGGTTAATAAAGTTTGATGGATTTTGTGGGAATTTTACATTTTGTATATATAATGTCAGTTGAATTTCTTATTTTAATATCAAAACTGGAATGGCTTGCAAGGTGTAAAGTAAAATTCTACAAAAATTAATTCTTTCGGTATATTGCATGATCCTAACCCATAACATTTCAAAAAACACACAACAGTTTGTATATATTATATACATTATGTATATATATAAATGAAAAGTTACCCTAGCCTTTCATGTACATTTTTTACATTTAGGGTAAAAAATGTGAATCCTTCCGCTGCCTTTCCCAAAAAAAAAAGAAAAATAAATAAATAATCAACAACCCATGTAAATACTGCAACAAAATCAAAAAATGTGAAAAAGCTACGTAAAGTTTCCCCACAATGTCAAAAACCTCTGTCAAATAAGAATTATATAAAAAAAAAACACAAGTTTTTTCGGTGTTGTACTCCCTCAAAAAAGTTGAAAATTTTCTTAAATAAAACAAATTGTCATAAACAAAAACATTTTAGTCAGAACATCTAGAACAACAAAAATCACTACACTTAAGGTACTAGAATTACTACATTTTAAATAAAAATAGTTTCGTCATATTGCATGTAACCGATGTATATATAAGTTTAGTTACACAAAATGTGAAAAATACATTATTTGCATACACAAAATGTGAAAAGCTTAAAATGTCAAGTGAAATAAGTTACAGCCACATTCTTAGCAAAGACCACTAAGATAACTACGGTAGCTCTTACATGTAAAAAGCAACATAAAACTCACAGGTTAGCTAGGTACTTGGAATGTTAAGTTTGAAGCTAACATAAGCTAGCTACAGCAGCTAATAGTCAGTTGAATATAAACTGGAGACTTAGCTAGGTATAAAGAACATGGCTACATATTTATAAAGTCAGAGCTAGCTATATAGCTATTAGGTTGTTGTTGGTGTGGTTGGCTTTATGATGCTAGCTAACAAACAAGTCTCGCATCAATAATATCATCAAAAGTAAAAAAAAACATAAACAAACCTTTTGAAACCTTGCTATACTTCATTTACATACCATGTCCTTTTTCAAATGATTTTGTAGATTTATTTTGAAGGCAAGAGAAGACCAATGCTTAAAAAGAACAGCCATCGTTTTTGCAAACACAATTTCCGTTACTTTGTGCTAGAACTTCATTTAACAAACCACCCAAAACTCGCAGCTTTTCACGACAAAGAAGACATATATTTTACGGTAACATCAAAGATTTTTTTCGGCAACATCAAAGTCAAATGAAGATATCCACTCTGCCTGTCACAGACACACAGACAGACACACTTAGCGTATTATTATAGAGATAAGGATGAATAAGTCATTTTTCACTGTGGTACCAATCCTAGCAATTCGCGCGCGCTGAAGAAGTGAAGAGAGTTTCCAAAACTACATTTCATTGGCTTTCTAACGGTACCACGTCGTTTGCGTTATAACATTTGCGTCACATATTCGCACTAACATGTATTTAGCGATATATTTTTGATACTATTAGGTGCTATAGGTTTTAACGTTGAAACGATTGGCCATGGGATACAAATGAAATGATTTTGGACTTTGGCGAGATGATTATGATAAAAGAGACATTTGCACTGCGAGAATTAACATTCTTCCTAATTTGGAATGACTGCTTAAACTTCACAGCGAGATTGGGCGCTGTGCTTGCGCTTTATTTTAAAATTAAAATGAATAAATCATTTTTCACTGTAGTACCAATCCTAGCAATTCGCGCGCGCTGAAGAAGTGAAGAGAGTTTCCAAAACTACATCTAATTCACTTTCTAACGGCATCAGTCCGTTCGTTTTACAACAGTTGCGCCACATATTTTTACCAACACGAAGTTAGCAATATTTTTCTGATACTAGTAGGTGCCATCGGTTTTAACGGAGAAACGATTGGCCATGGCACCCGAGTGAAATAATTTTGGACTTTGGCGAGATGATTATGATAAAAGAGACATTTGCACATCGAGAATTAACATTCTTCCTAATTTGGAATGACTGCTTGAACTTCACAGCGAGATTGGGCGCTGTGCTTGCGCTTTATTTAAAAATTAAGATGGATAAGTTATATTTTCTAACGGCGTCACACCGTTTGGGTTACAACATTTGCGTCACATATTTGTACCAACATGAATTTAGCGATATTTTTCTGATACTAGTAGATGCCATCGCTTTTAACGGTGAAACGATTGGCCATGGGACCCCAGTGAAATGATTTTGGACTTTGGCGTAATGATTATGATAAAAGAGATATTTGCACATCGAGAATTAACGTTCTTCCTAAATTGGAATGACTGCTTGAGCTTCACAGCGAGATTGGGCGCTGTACTTGCCCTTTATTTAAAAATTAAGATAAATAAGTCATTTTTTACTGGGGTACCAATCCTAGCTAATAGCGCGCACTGAAGAAGTGAAGGCTTTTCTAAAACTACATTTCACTGACTTTCTAACGTTATCAGTCCGCTTGCGTTCCAATAGTTGCGTCACAAATTCATACCAATATGAAGGTAGCGATATTTTTCTGATACTAGTAGGTGCCATCGCTTTTAACGGTGAAACGATTGGCCGTGGGACTCAACTGAAATGATTTTGGACTTTGGCGTAATAAATGTGATAAATGAGACACTTGCACTGCGAGAATTAACATTCTTCCAAATTTAGAATGACTGCTAGAACATCCGAGCTAGATTGGGCGCAGTGCTAGCGCCTTATTTAAAAATTAAGGTAAATAAGTGATTTTTCACTGTGGTACCAATCCTAGCAATTAGCGCGCGCTGAAGAAGTGAAAATAGTTTCCAAAACTACATTTCATTGATTTTCTAACGGCATCAGTCCGTTTGCGTTACAACAGTTGCGTCACACATATGTACCAACATGAAGTTATCAATATCTTTCTGATACTAGTAGGTGCTATCGGTTTTAACGGGGAAACGATTGGCCATGGGACCCGAGTGAAATGATTTTAGACTTTGGCGTAATGATTATGATAAAAAAGACATGTGCACATCGAGAATTAACATTCTTCCTAATTTGGAATGACTGCTTGAACTTCACAGCGAGATTGGGCGCTGTGCTTGCGCTTTATTTAAAAATTAAGATGGATAAGTTATATTTTCTAACGGCATCACACCGTTTGGGTTACAACATTTGCGTCACATATTTGTACCAACATGAATTTAGCGATATTTTTCTGATACTAGTAGATGCCATCGCTTTTAACGGTGAAACGATTGGCCATGGGACCCCAGTGAAATGATTTTGGACTTTGGCGTAATGATTATGATAAAAGAGATATTTGCACATCGAGAATTAACGTTCTTCCTAAATTGGAATGACTGCTTGAGCTTCACAGCGAGATTGGGCGCTGTACTTGCCCTTTATTTAAAAATTAAGATAAATAAGTCATTTTTTACTGGGGTACCAATCCTAGCTAATAGCGCGCACTGAAGAAGTGAAGGCTTTTCTAAAACTACATTTCACTGACTTTCTAACGTTATCAGTCCGCTTCCGTTCCAATAGTTGCGTCACAAATTCATACCAATATGAAGGTAGCAATATTTTTCTGATACTAATAGGTGCCATCGCTTTTAACGGTGACACGATTGGCCGTGGGACTCAACTGAAATGATTTTGGACTTTGGCGTAATAAATGTGATAAATGAGACACTTGCACTGCGAGAACTAAGATTCTTCCAAATTTAGAATGACTGCTAGAACTTCACAGCGAGATTGGGCGCTGTGCTTGCGCTTAATTTAAACATTAAGATAAATAAGTCATTTGTTACTGAGGTACCAATCCTAGCCATTAGCGCGCGCTGAAGAAGTGAAGAGAGTTTCCAAAACTACATTTCACTGATTCTCTAACGTCATCAGTCCGTTTCTGTTACAACAGTTGCGTCACATATTTGTACCATCATGGAGTTAGCGATATTTTTCTGATATTAGTAGGTGCGATGACTTTTAACGGTGAAACGATTGGCCGTGGGACCCAATTGAAATGATTTTGGACTTTGGCGTAATAAATGTGGTAAATGAGACCCTTGCACTGCGAGAATTAACATTCTTCCAAATTTTGAATGACTGCTAGAACTCCGCAGCTAGATTGGGCGCTGTGCTAGCGCCTTATTTAAAAATTAAGATAAATAAGTGATTTTTCACTGTGGTACCAATCCTAGCAATTAGCGCACGCTGAAGAAGTGAAGACAATTTCCAAAACTACATTTCATTGATTTTCTAACGTCATCAGTCCGATTCCGTTACAACAGTTGCGACAAGTATTTGTACCAACCTGAAGTTAGCGATATTGTTCTGATACTAGTAGGTGCCATTGCATTTTACGGTGAAACGATTGGCCGTGGCACTCGAGTGAAATGATTTTGGACTTTGCCGTAATAAATGTGATAAATGAGACATTTGAACTCCGAGAATTAATATTGTCCCAAATTTAGAATTACTGCTTGAACTTCGCAGCTAGATTGGGCGCTGTGCTAGCGCCTTATTTAAAAATTAAGATAAATAAGTGATTTTTCATTGTGGTACCAATCCTAGCAATTAGCGCGCGCTGAAGAAGTGAAGATTGTTTCGAAAAATACATTTCATTGATTTTCTAACGGCATCAGTCCGTTTGGGTTACAACAATTGCGTCACATATTTGTACCAACATGAATTTAGCGATATTTTTCTGATAGTAGTAGATGCCATCGCTTTTAACGGTGAAACGATTGGCCATGGGACCTCAGTGTAATGATTTTGGACTTTGGCGTAATGATTATGATAAAAGAGATATTTGCACATCGAGAATTAACATTCTTCCTAAATTGGAATGACTGCTTGAACTTCACAGCGAGATTGGGCGCTGTACTTGCGCTGTATTTAAAAACTAGTCGATACGGCCCGTGGAAAAATCCACTTAGGCAAAAGGCCATTGAAAAAATAGGGAGCTTTAGATGTTTTGCTGACGTCAGCAGTGCATATACAAAAAAAAATGTTCTTAAAATCTTACACAAAATGTCAAATGTCAAATGTTACACAAAATAAAAAAAGAACAGCTTGCAAGGTGCAAAATCTACTTTATAAAAAGTTACAACAACGACACTCACAACATCGACACTCACAACACCAATACTCACAAAACTGACAGTAAGAACACCGACACTTACAACACCGACAGTCACAACACGGATAATAACAATGTCAGAAATAACGCATCTGAAATATGTACATCTTATAAGTGATTATATTGAAAACCCTCAGTATTTTATTCTGAAATGTCAAAAAGTTTGCCTGCAAGAGCACAAATCAACAAAAATAAGTTATTTACACATTTTAAATATTGTCTTTCCCTTAAAAGCTTATACAAAAATATGAAAAAGCCATAGTTTGGAAAACATCAAATTTAAATCTACAAAAATCAGTCATTTCAGTTGCATACCATCCTCTCCCACAAAAATTTACACAAAATGTAAAAATCAACCAGTTAAGAACACAAAAAATTTTTTTTTTTAGTTTGATGATCTGTACTGCCCTTTACCAACAATTTTGAACCTAAATGTCAAAAAATCAATAAGCAAAGAATAAACTTGAATAAAAAAATCATTATTTTGGAAACATTGTATACGGTTCGTAAACAAAAGTTTACACAAAATGTAAAACAGATTGGTTTTTGAGAATCACATCTAAATCAACAAAAATAATTTCATTCAGCATGTCGTATATTGCCATTACCCATTAATCTTCCACAAAAAGGGTATTTAAAACACATCAAAATTTAGAAAAATTAGTCATTTCAGTGTATATATACAGTCCTCGCCCATTAGATTACAAAATATAAAAAACAAAAACAGTTTCAGCAGAACATTAAGTATTTTTTTATCATCAGCAAACATTTATCCCTACAAAATTTTGTAAAATTCTCAAGAAAAACAAAACCGTGAAACCATGGAATTTTCTTCCAGCAAAAATGACATCACATACAGTTAGTTCTCCCCAACAATAGTTTATATTACGAAATATAAAGACATCAGCTTATAGTGAAGTCCGATTCTACAAAAATTTGTTCTTTCAGTATATATTGCATGTGATCTATTTCCACAAAATTTCAAAAAACAGCATTTTGCAACACAAACAATATAAACTGACTTAACCATATTACCATCCTCTCATAATTTTTTTTAACCCAAAGTCATAAACCCACGTAAATTTCCAATCAAATGTAAAAAACCCCTGTAAAAAAACCTGGCATTTTACATGTAGGCTGACAAAAGTTTAACAGGATGTCAGAAACAAAACAATAAAAAATAACTTAACACACACACTTTGAATTCTACAAAATTTGTTCCACTTGTGATTTTGCAGGTAATGTGAAAAAAACTATACTCTATGGGCATTAACATGAGTCACACTATCCTAAAGGTTCAAGAAAGATTTTGTAGCTAGCTTGCTACATCATAATTCGTGTTCAAAAAAGAAGAAAAGTTTGACTAAAGGTAGCTATAAATACCTAAAAAAAAGAGGAATAACAACATAACTTATAGGTTAGAGCTAACTATGGGATGGAGCCTTCTTGAAGTTAACATTAGCTAGCTAACAGTAGCTAAGGACACCCAGTTAAATATACTTAAGCTGGGAGACTTAGCTACGTCTATAGCTAGCCATTTGTGCTTAGTAAAACACATAATAAAGGAAAACAATAGCTATGTAAAAGTTATGACATTTGCAGTTAGTTCAACAAACCAGAATTTTCTATTTCGCCAGCACATTGTAGCCAGCTAACAGCTTTATGTAGCATTTTGAATTTTAGGACAAATACATTAGTTACGCACCAGGAGACACATTAATTATGCATAAAAAACAAAACAAAAAACGCGGTAAACTTTAAGAATTTGAAGCTCTAATGAATTTATTTTGAGAATACGATTCTCCTTGACAATTTTAAGTGTCCTACATATAAAAACGGAACGTCTAAAAATATCAAAGTTCTTACTTTTTTCTGAATTCCAAGTCACTTGAACTTGAAACGCTAGCATTCATTTTCTACCTCTAACTTTACTTTACTACTTCTAGCTCCACTCTTCACTTCCGAAGTAACTTATTGTGGCTTCCAACTTCACTTTTCTACTTTTACTTCTACTTCTTCACTTGGACTTTTCTTTCTTTCTCATATATTTTTTTTTGAAACATTTTACCATTTCACTTTTTGCAATTTTTGGAAGACGAAGGGACTGTTCCTTTGTTGTTGTTTTGTGTGTCGATGTTAACCCTGTTCCAAATTATATGCTTTTTTAATACACTCCACTTCTTCACTTTGACTTTCCTTGCTCTTAATATCTGCACTTTTTTATGACTCGTAGGGATCGTCGAAAATAAGACATTTTTCATCCGCTTCTTTAGTTCGCCTTTTGTCGAGAACTTTGTCGAGAGATTTTTATGTTTGTTTGCTTTTAGGCCAAGGAAACTTTCTATTCGAATACCGTCCCGTTCGAAAGTACGTATTTGAGCGAATCATACTACTTATTTTCTATCACGTGGTTTCTAACGAGACAAATGTAAACAAAACAAAAAAACTCGACAAACTCGCGCATTCGGGTGATAAAAAATATTGCGTTTGCAAAAGTCACAGACAGACAGACGGAACTGGCTTATTATTATAGAGATAAAGATAAATAAGTCATTTTTCACTATGGTACTAATCCTAGCCATTAGCGATCGCTGAAGAAGTGAAGACAGTTTCCAAAACTACATTTAACTGACATTCTAACGCTATCAGTCCGCTTGCGTTCCAACAGTTGCGTCACATATTCATACCAACATGAATTTAGCGATATTTTTCTAATTCTAGTAGGTGCCATCGCTTTTAACGGTGAAACGATTGGCCGTAGGACCCGAGTGAAATGATTTTGGACTTTGGCGTAATAAATGTGGTAAATGAGACCCTTGCACTGCTAGAATTAACATTCTTCCAAATTTTGTGCTGGAACTTCGCAGCTAGATTGGGCGCTGTGCTAGCGCCTTATTTAAAAATTAAGATAAATAAGTGATTTTTCATTGTAGTACCAATCCTAGCAATTAGCGCGCGCTGAAGAAGTGAAGATATTTCCCAAAACTACATTTCATTGATTTTCTAACGCATCAGTCCGTTTCCGTTACAACAGTTGTGTGACATATTTGTACCAACATGAAGTTAGCAATATTTTTCTGATACTAGTAGGTACAATCGCTTTTAGCGATGAAACGATTGGCAATGGGACCCGAGTGAAATGATTTTCGACTTTGGCGTAATGATTATGAAAAAAGTCACATTTGCACATCGAGTATTCACATTCTTCCTAAATTGGAATGACTGCTTGCACTCCACAGCGAAATTGGGCGCTGTATTTGCGCTTTATTTAAAAATTAAGATAACTAACTCATTATTTACTGAGGTACCAATTCTAGCCATTAGCGCGCATTGAAGAAGTGAAGACTTTTCCCAAACTACATGTCATTGACTTTCTAACGGTATCTGTCCGCTTGCGTTACAACAGTTGCGTCACTTATTCGTACCAACATGTATTCAGCGATATTTTTTATATTACTAGGTTCCATCGCTTTTAACATTGAAACGATTGGCCGTAGGACCCGAGTGAAATGATCTTGGACTTTGGCGTAATAAATGTGATAAATGTGACATTTCCACTGCGAGAATTAACATTCCTCCTAATTTGGCATGCCTGCTTGAACTCCACAGCGGGACTGGGCGCTGTGCTAGCGCTTTATTTAAAAATTAAGATAAATAAGTCATTTTTCACTGTGGTACTAATCCTAGCAATTAGTGCTAGCTGAAGAAGTGAAAACCGTTTCCAAAACTACGTTTCATTGACTTTCTAACGGTACCGGTCCGTTTGCATTTCAACAGTTGCGTCACATATTTGTACCAACATCTATTCAGCGATATTTTTTATATTACTAGGTTCCATCGCTTTTAACGTTGAAACGATTGACCGTGGAACCTGAATGAACTGATTTCAGACTTTGTCGTAGTATATGTGATAAATGAGACAATTTTACTGTCAGAATTAAAATTCTTCCCAAATTGGAGTGACTGCTGGAACTCCCCATCGACACTGGGCCCTGTGCTAGCGCTTTATTTCGAAATTAAGATGAATAAGTCATTTTTCACTATGGTACCAATCCAAGCCGTTAGGGCACGCTGAAAAGGTGAAGACTGGTTCAAAAACTTCATTTCGTTGACTTTCCAACGGTAGCACTCCGTTTACGTCACAACAGTTGCGTCAAATATTAGTACCACCATGTATTTAGCGCCATTTTTCTGATATTACTAGGTTCTATCGCTTTTAACGATGCAACGATTGACCGTGGGACCTGAGTGAACTGATTTTGGACATTGGCGTCAAAAATGTGATAAATGAGACATTTGCACTGCTAGAAATAACATTTTTCTTAATTCGGAATGACTGCTGGAACTCCCTAGCGAGACTGGGCCCTGTGCGCCATATATTAGTACCAACATGTTTTTAGCGATAATGTTCTGATATTACTTGGTTCCATCGCTTTTAACGGTGAAACGATTGACCGTGGGACCCGAGTGAAATGATTTTGGCCTTTGGGGTAATAAATGTGATAAATGTAATCTTTGCACTGCGAGAATTAACATTCTTTTTAATTTATCATGACTGCTGGAATTTGTAGCGAGAGTGGGATCACAGCTAGCGCTTTATTTAAAAAATTAAGATGAATAGGTCGTTTTTTACTGTGGTACCATTCCTAACCATTAGTGCGCACTGAAAAAGTGAAGACCGTTTCAAAAATTACATTTCATTGACTTTCTAACGATGCCAGTCCGTTTGCGTTACACCAATTGCGTCATATATTAGCGCCAACATGTATTTAGCGGTATTTTTTATATTACTAGGTTCCATTGCTTTTAACGGGGAAACGACTGGCCGTAGGACCCAAGTGAAATGATTTTGGACTTTGGCATAATACATGTGGTAAATGAGACATCTGCACTGGGAGAATCATTCTTCTTAATTTGAAATGACTGCGGGAACTCCCTAGCTAGACTGGGCCCTGTGCTAGCGCTTTGTTCAAAAATCAAGATAAATGATTCATTTTTCAGTGTGGTACGAAACCTTTCCGTTAGCGTGCGCTGAAGAAGTGAAGACAATTTCGAGAACTACATTTCATGGACTTTCTAACTGTACCAGTCCATTTGCGTTACAACAGTTGCATCATATAATAGTACCAACATGTATTTAGCTATAATTTTCTGATGTTACTAGGTTCCATTGCTTTTAACGGTGAAACGACTAGCCGTGGGACCCGACCGAAATGATTTTAAACTTTGGCGTAATATCTGTAGTAAATGCGACATCTGCGCTGCAAGCAACATTCTTCTTAATTTGGAATGACTGCTGGAATTCCCTAGCGAGACTGGGCCCTGTGCGCCATATATTAGTACCAATATGTTTTTAGCGATAATGTTCTGATATTACTTGGTTCCATTGCTTTTAACAGTGAAACGATTGACCGTGGGATTCGAGCGAAATGATTTTGGCCATTGGGGTAACAAATGTGATAAATGTAACATTTGCACTGCGAGAATTAACATTCTTCTTAATTTAGCATGACTGCTGGAACTCTGCAGCGAGAGTGGGATCAGAGCTAGCCCTTTATTTAAAAAATTAAGAAGAATAGGTCGTTTTTTACTGTGGTACCAATCCTAGCCATTAACGCCCGCTGAAGAAGTGAAGATCGTTTGAACAATTACATTTCATTGCCTTTCTAACCGCACCAGTCCGTTCGTGTTTCAACAGTTGCGTCACATATTCGTACCAACATGAATTTAGCGATAATCTTCTTTTATCGCTTTTAATAGAAACGATTGACAGTGGGACGCGAATGGTATGATTGCGATATTTGGCGTAGTAAATGTGGTAAATGAGACATTTTGACTGCGAGAAATAACATTCTTCCAAACGTGAAATGACTGCGTGAACTCCGCAGCGAGATTAGGCGCTATGTTGGCGCTTTATTCAGAAATTAAGGTGAATAAATCATTTTCCACTGTGGTACTAATTTCATTAAATTGGCTTACTAACGGTTCCAGTCCGTTTGTGTTCAAGCAGTTGCCTCACATATTCGTACCAACATGAATTTAGTGATAATCCTCCGATATGACTAGGTTTCGTCGCTTTTAATGGTGAAATGATTGAGCGCGTGACGCAAGTAAAATGATTTGGAATTTTGGCGTAATAAATGTGATAAAAGAGACATTTCGACTCCGAGAAATGACTTTCTCCCAAACTTGGAATGACTGCCTGAACTTCGCAGCGAGGTGGAGCGCCTTGCTAGCGTCTTATCTAATCATTTAGATCAATTTGTCATTTTTCACTGTGGTACCAATCCTGGCTTTAAACGCGCGATGAAGAAGTGAAGACTTTATTTATAAAACTATATTTCATTGGCTTTCTAACGGTACCAGTTCGTTTGTGCTCAAACAGTAGCGTCACATATTCGTACCAACATGAATTTAACGATAATCTACCGATAATACTAGGTTTTATCGCTCTGAATAGTGAAACGATTAACCGCGGGACGCGAATGATATTATTGTGATCTTTGTCGTAGTGAATGTGATAAATGAGACTTTCAACTGCGAGAAATAACATTCTTCCAAACGTGAAATGACTGCGTTAACTCTGCAGCAAGATAGGGCGCTGTGGTAGCTCTCTATTCAAAAATGAAGATGAATAAGTCATTTTTCGCTCTGGTAGCAATCCTGGCCTTTAACGCGAGCAAGATACCTGAAGACAGTTTCGAAAACTACATTTCATTGACTTTCTAACGATAACAGTCCGTTTCTGCTACAACAGTTGCGTCACATATTCGTACCCACATGAATATAGCGATAATCCTCCGATAATAATAGCTTTCGCCGCTTTTAATGGGGAAACGATTGACCGTGGGCACGAGTAAAATGATTTTGAAGTTTGACGCAATAACTGTGATAAATGAGCCATTTTATCTGCGAGAAAGAACAATCTATCAGAACCAGTCCGTTTGTGTTACAACAGTTGCGTCACATATTAGTACCAACATGAATTTAGCGATAATCTTCCGATATTACCAGGTTTTATCGCTTTTAATAGTGAAACGATTGACCTTGGGATGCGAATGACATGATTGTGATCTTTGTCGTAGTGTAAGCAGTTTACTCGATGGAATCCGAAAATGAGCAGTTTCCACGCTTTGCATGTTCTGTAAGTTAGGGGCCGCTGGACGTTTTTTGAAACTGCACCGTAAATTTTGTTGTCATCAATGACGTTACTTAAAAATTAATACCCAGACCGTTGATACGGGCAGCGCTGGCTTTAGGTAGGTCAGAAATGTAAATAAACATAAAGCTATTTTTATTGATATTTATGGAAATACAAACAAAACCAATTTATTTGTAACTTTAGTATTTGAGTCGTTTATTAAATATTTCAGAACTTCCAAAGTTACCCTTTAATATATTATGGCATGGTGATTTCAAAATTATTTACAAACTGTTTAAAAACAAATCATTACAGCTTAAATAAAATGTAAGTTGCTTCAAATAAAATGTGTTCATGCTGGCATTGCGTTATAAATGTGAACTTTTGTGAAATGGTGCAGATGTATTTTTTTGCTACAAGTCTATTAATTCGGGAAGATGAAATAATGAGTGTAATCTATTCCCTTCTACACCCAACATTTTGTTTTTTATTTGACCCATATACTATATGACGTCCCAGTTTCGTACTCGCCCATGTCGTTAAAGCATCCATATTGATGATCTCCCACACTGTATCCTTTTGTCGCATTTGAAGCAAACTGGATAACTTGATTGTATATTCTGGATTCAAAAGGGATGCCTTCTTTTGACCATTTTTGATTCTTCATGTCTTTGCAATTTACATAATCGCTTTCGAAGGTTTGGCAAGAATCTGGCAGGTAATTTGATTCACCTAAGAAGTATGTAAACATTCTTTTTCTTGCTGTATTTTTAATGATACCTGTCGTTACATATTTCCGGATTCCATTTCTGTAGCAGGTAAAGTTAAAATATCCAAAGCGAGTGAGCTTATAAAGAACATTCAACGCTGTTGTACTGATTCGAAAATTATTTCCTTGCATATCCGAAAGTTGGGTGAGAGTCTTGACAGTATGGTAGATTGATCCCTGATGTGGATCTATGCTTGTGACCATAGTAGAACCATCTAAAAAACATAAGCGACTGCGTAACATGCACATAACATCTTCTATGTTGGATAACATAGAAGATAATAATTTTAAGCAAGCAACTTTAATGGTGTAACTATGTCTGCGTTTCTGTTGCTATTGTTGTAACTATTGCGACTTTTATTGTTGTGTCATTCGATATCTGGGGAATAATTTAAAAAGATGTACGACGCATGAAATTAAAATTCTCTTTTGCTTGAAATATATTTTATAAAAACCTATTTATAAGAACGGGAACAAAGTGCCCGCGGGCCACAAATCCTAAATTACTTCAGCTTAAGTGATGAAACTTGGTCCGTGTTGAGTGCTTAGCAGATGAAAAGTCTTTTGGAAATGCTATTTTATCTTCAGGTCAAATAAAATAACAAGCAGGCTACAGTTTGTCGTTTACCATGCTAAATAATCACCTCTCTCAGGTAAGCGCACAAAATTGAATATATGCTGTATCACAAAACAGGTTCTATTTGAGCTGGCATTGTGAATACTTTAAATTCATAGCATAACTAATGAACAATGAGCTTTTGGTGCTTTTTTTATAGAGAAAAAATTGAACAGGATGAATAAGTTGCAGAATTTTTCTACCAGCCCATTACAACTTTTATTTTCGAGTGAAGGCATCTTGTGATTTTGAAATTAAAATCTAGTTTTCGCATGTAGTTTGATTTACAACATACACCACTAAAACGATGCTACTAGCCTAGATGCTAAAGATGCTAAAGATGCTACTTAACCAGTCAGGGAGAACTGTTAATTACAGGGGTACAGAATAGTTAGCCAATACAGGATAATTATACGATAAATACAGTAAAATTAGCCGCTTATACGGCTAATTATACGGTAGAGATCTTTTAAATTTCCACACTTTTCTTCGATATCGATCTTCCTTCCTAGGTCTATAGCGTGTTCTGCTTCAAAAACCAAAAAGAAAAAGGAAAGGCTGCGCGAAAAAAGCTACTCACTTTCAAACTGAAACCGGCTAATTAGCCGTATACATAAATACCGACTTAGCTGATATCGCATGGCCTCAGCATCAACAAATACGGCGGCTGTTACCGCTTAATTATCCGTATAGCGTATAATTAGCCGATTTAATTTATGAATGCTCTGGAAACAAAAACTCACTACCCTGAGTTTATGGAAAAACATTAAACGACGCAGTCAGGCATAAAGAACACGGGGAAGGCATAAACTACAGACGATATCAAAGAAAAGTGAGGAAATTTAAGCAAAAAAACGTCTCTTAATGATGTACGTACCGTATAATTATTCTGCATCGCCTAACTATATATCCTGTTACAGGCTAATTAATAGTTCCCCCTGACTGTTAACTTCGCCTATATAGTCTGCATTTTATCACCTTTCTATTTTTTAGATTTTATATACAGGCGTGGGAATCCCGTTGAAACGTAAACATTAAAACTCGTCTATACCACAAGGATAAAATATTTTATTTTGTTGCTGTGTAGCTAACACAGCAACAGTAAAAAAGATATAAGATAAGATGTATATATGGAAAGAAAAATTTTTAAGCGAAGTATGTAGCTAAAATTTGCAGGATTATTATTACAAAGTCTAGCTATGCCTCCTTACTACTATCTTACTGTGGCTAGCTTCAGGTTGGTAACACAAGAATAAGTAACGATAACTAGCATAAAATGCACTTATGTCAAACTAAATGGAAAACTTGGGAGAAAAAGCTGGCAAGCTAGCTGTCTGTCTATGGCTATCTTCTACGTCAGTTATAGCCAAAATAATAAAAATGATTAGTCTAAGATATACATGGCTAAACAATGTGATGGTATATTTAGTAGCATATAGAAGTATAAAAAAATTACAAAGTATTTACAGGACAACAAGATCAATAAGAGATCTTTTCCAAAAATCCAGCCATGTAATTTTTAAAATGGCAGTTTAATCGTTAATTTTAATAACCGCTTCCGATACACACATACCTTCACTTAAATCCCAGAAGATCATGATTTTGTGCGAGCTTCCAGCCAAAACTAGAAGCTGTGTGTTCCGCAGCGCTAATAATGTGGGACCATAGTGGTGTTAAGCAGGAGAGTATCCAATCCTACCTAATAAAGTTTTCATTCCGCGTTTGCACTGCTCCGATAATTCGCATTATGGTAATTGCATTCCACGAAGGAGTAAACAAACAGTTGGGAAGAAGAAAAATGACAAAGTTCCACACAAAAAGTTTTATACCAAACTCTACAACTGGCAACAGTTTTTCTCGAATCAAGAACTCTCCCATTCTTTATGGTACTTGTCAGAATAAGATATAGATTTGGATATTGTTTTTTTGTATTAAATGAAAAACCTCAACTTAATCTAGTGGAAGAAAACAAAACAAGATGTGTAACTTCAGTACAAATACAATTAGAAAGTTTTAATGCAGATTCCAGGTATAAAAAATAATTTGATGGCGTCATGGGGACCAGAAATGACGTCATACATAAATAGGCCATTTTCTCATATTGGTATATATTTGAACTTCTCAAGCCGGCCTAAATGCTTGGTAGATTTATTTAATGAATAGAAGAAATTGATTTCCTATAAAAAATAAATTTTAATGACGTAATTAGCATAAAAAATGACGTCATATTTGTACGAAAGTTTCTTATTTTAACGATAAATGTGAAAAGACCCGATTTTCCAGAAATATTTATGTTTACGTCATTAAAATTAGTACATCTTTGGAATATGGCATTTTTAAATTTTCGTGGTAAGAAAAATAATATTATGACGCTATTGGGATCAGAAATTACATCATTTCGTTGCATCCATATTCCATTCAAATCTGGTCTGTATTTACCCCTAGGACCCATATTTCTTCTTAGCAACACCTTAGTAACCACCTGTTAACGAACATACATTTAATAAATATTTTTTTTAACATCTTATCACACTCATACATGCATGTTAGCACTTTGTAAAATTTACAAATAATCTTTTTCATGACATTCCCTAATAAAAGTTAGAAACAGTCACAAAATTTGCTATTTAATTAATTCTTTTTCAAAGTTGTTTCAAAAAGAAGGAACTTATGAAACGTATTTTTGGTAGTTAAAACTTTTAGGGATTTGTTGCGGAAAAAAATGTTGCAAACCTCCCAAAAATTGCGAAATCTGCATAACGTGATCCACATAAGGTAAGAAGCTTTGATTTCGATACGGTTATGAAAGTAACGAATCCGGACACGATATTTTTAAAAAATGTATGATCAGAACTTGTGTATCTGAATGAAAGAAGTGATTTAGCATTGAATCAGTGCAGCATTTGCTAGCGATGGTACAGAGCACAAAATGGGATATACGTTTTTCTTTAATTTTTCAGGATTAACCTTTTGTTACCGCAGTTTTCGTGTATGAAACTTATTCGGGAGAGAGGAAAATTAAACTTTGCATCCAAACACCATCAAAGTCTTGTCGTATCCATGAAGCGGTCATAGATTGTTGTAAACTACTGTTTCTTACGTTCTCTTGCAAAACTTTTTTCGCTTTGTACAGGGATTCCAAAAACTAAAAATGTGATATAATGTGTTTCTCCCTCTTTCTTTCGCACTCAACCCTAGCCTTCACCCTTATTTTATTTTCTGAAATAGAAATAAACTTACCCAAACACGTGACAACAACTTTCCTCCAATCGTGCCAGGGATGC
>JASGCC010001214.1:0-41012 GCA_030067915.1 Hydractinia echinata | reverse complement strand
CATTTCATTGACTTTCTAACGGTATCAGTCCGTTTGAGTTACAACGGTTGCGTCACATATTCGTACCAACATGTATTTAGCGATATTTTTCTGATATTACTAGGTTGCATCGCTTTTAACAGTGAAACGATTGACTGTGGGACTTAATTGAACTGATTTTGGACTTTGACCTTATAAATGTGATAAATGAGACAATTGGACTCCAAGAAATAACATTCTTCTTAATTTGACATGATTGCTGGAACTCAGCATTACACTGGGCGCTGTGGTAGCGCTTTATTTAAAAATTTAGATAAATAAGTCATTTTTTACTGTGGGACCAATCCTAGCCGTTAGCGCGCGCTGAAGAAATAGAGACAGTTTCAAAAACTACATTTCATTGACTTTCTAACGGTATCAGTCCGTTTGAGTTACAACGGTTGCGTCACATATTCGTACCAACATGTATTTAGCGATATTTTTCTGATATTACTAGGTTGCATCGCTTTTAACAGTGAAACGATTGACTGTGGGACTTAATTGAACTGATTTTGGACTTTGACCTTATAAATGTGATAAATGAGACAATTGGACTCCAAGAAATAACATTCTTCTTAATTTGACATGATTGCTGGAACTCAGCATTACACTGGGCGCTGTGGTAGCGCTTTATTTAAAAATTTAGATAAATAAGTCATTTTTTACTGTGGGACCAATCCTAGCCGTTAGCGCGCGCTGAAGAAATAGAGACAGTTTCAAAAACTACATTTCATTGACTTTCTAACGGTATCAGTCCGTTTGAGTTACAACGGTTGCGTCACATATTCGTACCAACATGTATTTAGCGATATTTTTCTGATATTACTAGGTTGCATCGCTTTTAACAGTGAAACGATTGACTGTGGGACTTAATTGAACTGATTTTGGACTTTGACCTTATAAATGTGATAAATGAGACAATTGGACTCCAAGAAATAACATTCTTCTTAATTTGACATGATTGCTGGAACTCAGCATTACACTGGGCGCTGTGGTAGCGCTTTATTTAAAAATTTAGATAAATAAGTCATTTTTTACTGTGGGACCAATCCTAGCCGTTAGCGCGCGCTGAAGAAATAGAGACAGTTTCAAAAACTACATTTCATTGACTTTCTAACGGTATCAGTCCGTTTGAGTTACAACGGTTGCGTCACATATTCGTACCAACATGTATTTAGCGATATTTTTCTGATATTACTAGGTTGCATCGCTTTTAACAGTGAAACGATTGACTGTGGGACTTAATTGAACTGATTTTGGACTTTGACCTTATAAATGTGATAAATGAGACAATTGGACTCCAAGAAATAACATTCTTCTTAATTTGACATGATTGCTGGAACTCAGCAATTACACTGGGCGCTGTGGTAGCGCTTTATTTAAAAATTTAGATAAATAAGTCATTTTTTACTGTGGGACCAATCCTAGCCGTTAGCGCGCGCTGAAGAAATAGAGACAGTTTCAAAAACTACATTTCATTGACTTTCTAACGGTATCAGTCCGTTTGAGTTACAACGGTTGCGTCACATATTCGTACCAACATGTATTTAGCGATATTTTTCTGATATTACTAGGTTGCATCGCTTTTAACAGTGAAACGATTGACTGTGGGACTTAATTGAACTGATTTTGGACTTTGACCTTATAAATGTGATAAATGAGACAATTGGACTCCAAGAAATAACATTCTTCTTAATTTGACATGATTGCTGGAACTCAGCAATTACACTGGGCGCTGTGGTAGCGCTTTATTTAAAAATTTAGATAAATAAGTCATTTTTTACTGTGGGACCAATCCTAGCCGTTAGCGCGCGCTGAAGAAATAGAGACAGTTTCAAAAACTACATTTCATTGACTTTCTAACGGTATCAGTCCGTTTGAGTTACAACGGTTGCGTCACATATTCGTACCAACATGTATTTAGCGATATTTTTCTGATATTACTAGGTTGCATCGCTTTTAACAGTGAAACGATTGACTGTGGGACTTAATTGAACTGATTTTGGACTTTGACCTTATAAATGTGATAAATGAGACAATTGGACTCCAAGAAATAACATTCTTCTTAATTTGACATGATTGCTGGAACTCAGCAATTACACTGGGCGCTGTGGTAGCGCTTTATTTAAAAATTTAGATAAATAAGTCATTTTTTACTGTGGGACCAATCCTAGCCGTTAGCGCGCGCTGAAGAAATAGAGACAGTTTCAAAAACTACATTTCATTGACTTTCTAACGGTATCAGTCCGTTTGAGTTACAACGGTTGCGTCACATATTCGTACCAACATGTATTTAGCGATATTTTTCTGATATTACTAGGTTGCATCGCTTTTAACAGTGAAACGATTGACTGTGGGACTTAATTGAACTGATTTTGGACTTTGACCTTATAAATGTGATAAATGAGACAATTGGACTCCAAGAAATAACATTCTTCTTAATTTGACATGATTGCTGGAACTCAGCAATTACACTGGGCGCTGTGGTAGCGCTTTATTTAAAAATTTAGATAAATAAGTCATTTTTACTGTGGGACCAATCCTAGCCGTTAGCGCGCGCTGAAGAAATAGAGACAGTTTCAAAAACTACATTTCATTGACTTTCTAACGGTATCAGTCCGTTTGAGTTACAACGGTTGCGTCACATATTCGTACCAACATGTATTTAGCGATATTTTTCTGATATTACTAGGTTGCATCGCTTTTAACAGTGAAACGATTGACTGTGGGACTTAATTGAACTGATTTTGGACTTTGACCTTATAAATGTGATAAATGAGACAATTGGACTCCAAGAAATAACATTCTTCTTAATTTGACATGATTGCTGGAACTCAGCAATTACACTGGGCGCTGTGGTAGCGCTTTATTTAAAAATTTAGATAAATAAGTCATTTTTTACTGTGGGACCAATCCTAGCCGTTAGCGCGCGCTGAAGAAATAGAGACAGTTTCAAAAACTACATTTCATTGACTTTCTAACGGTATCAGTCCGTTTGAGTTACAACGGTTGCGTCACATATTCGTACCAACATGTATTTAGCGATATTTTTCTGATATTACTAGGTTGCATCGCTTTTAACAGTGAAACGATTGACTGTGGGACTTAATTGAACTGATTTTGGACTTTGACCTTATAAATGTGATAAATGAGACAATTGGACTCCAAGAAATAACATTCTTCTTAATTTGACATGATTGCTGGAACTCAGCAATTACACTGGGCGCTGTGGTAGCGCTTTATTTAAAAATTTAGATAAATAAGTCATTTTTACTGTGGGACCAATCCTAGCCGTTAGCGCGCGCTGAAGAAATAGAGACAGTTTCAAAAACTACATTTCATTGACTTTCTAACGGTATCAGTCCGTTTGAGTTACAACGGTTGCGTCACATATTCGTACCAACATGTATTTAGCGATATTTTTCTGATATTACTAGGTTGCATCGCTTTTAACAGTGAAACGATTGACTGTGGGACTTAATTGAACTGATTTTGGACTTTGACCTTATAAATGTGATAAATGAGACAATTGGACTCCAAGAAATAACATTCTTCTTAATTTGACATGATTGCTGGAACTCAGCATTACACTGGGCGCTGTGGTAGCGCTTTATTTAAAAATTTAGATAAATAAGTCATTTTTTACTGTGGGACCAATCCTAGCCGTTAGCGCGCGCTGAAGAAATAGAGACAGTTTCAAAAACTACATTTCATTGACTTTCTAACGGTATCAGTCCGTTTGAGTTACAACGGTTGCGTCACATATTCGTACCAACATGTATTTAGCGATATTTTTCTGATATTACTAGGTTGCATCGCTTTTAACAGTGAAACGATTGACTGTGGGACTTAATTGAACTGATTTTGGACTTTGACCTTATAAATGTGATAAATGAGACAATTGGACTCCAAGAAATAACATTCTTCTTAATTTGACATGATTGCTGGAACTCAGCAATTACACTGGGCGCTGTGGTAGCGCTTTATTTAAAAATTTAGATAAATAAGTCATTTTTTACTGTGGGACCAATCCTAGCCGTTAGCGCGCGCTGAAGAAATAGAGACAGTTTCAAAAACTACATTTCATTGACTTTCTAACGGTATCAGTCCGTTTGAGTTACAACGGTTGCGTCACATATTCGTACCAACATGTATTTAGCGATATTTTTCTGATATTACTAGGTTGCATCGCTTTTAACAGTGAAACGATTGACTGTGGGACTTAATTGAACTGATTTTGGACTTTGACCTTATAAATGTGATAAATGAGACAATTGGACTCCAAGAAATAACATTCTTCTTAATTTGACATGATTGCTGGAACTCAGCAATTACACTGGGCGCTGTGGTAGCGCTTTATTTAAAAATTTAGATAAATAAGTCATTTTTTACTGTGGGACCAATCCTAGCCGTTAGCGCGCGCTGAAGAAATAGAGACAGTTTCAAAAACTACATTTCATTGACTTTCTAACGGTATCAGTCCGTTTGAGTTACAACGGTTGCGTCACATATTCGTACCAACATGTATTTAGCGATATTTTTCTGATATTACTAGGTTGCATCGCTTTTAACAGTGAAACGATTGACTGTGGGACTTAATTGAACTGATTTTGGACTTTGACCTTATAAATGTGATAAATGAGACAATTGGACTCCAAGAAATAACATTCTTCTTAATTTGACATGATTGCTGGAACTCAGCATTACACTGGGCGCTGTGGTAGCGCTTTATTTAAAAATTTAGATAAATAAGTCATTTTTTACTGTGGGACCAATCCTAGCCGTTAGCGCGCGCTGAAGAAATAGAGACAGTTTCAAAAACTACATTTCATTGACTTTCTAACGGTATCAGTCCGTTTGAGTTACAACGGTTGCGTCACATATTCGTACCAACATGTATTTAGCGATATTTTTCTGATATTACTAGGTTGCATCGCTTTTAACAGTGAAACGATTGACTGTGGGACTTAATTGAACTGATTTTGGACTTTGACCTTATAAATGTGATAAATGAGACAATTGGACTCCAAGAAATAACATTCTTCTTAATTTGACATGATTGCTGGAACTCAGCGATTACACTGGGCGCTGTGGTAGCGCTTTATTTAAAAATTTAGATAAATAAGTCATTTTTTACTGTGGGACCAATCCTAGCCGTTAGCGCGCGCTGAAGAAATAGAGACAGTTTCAAAAACTACATTTCATTGACTTTCTAACGGTATCAGTCCGTTTGAGTTACAACGGTTGCGTCACATATTCGTACCAACATGTATTTAGCGATATTTTTCTGATATTACTAGGTTGCATCGCTTTTAACAGTGAAACGATTGACTGTGGGACTTAATTGAACTGATTTTGGACTTTGACCTTATAAATGTGATAAATGAGACAATTGGACTCCAAGAAATAACATTCTTCTTAATTTGACATGATTGCTGGAACTCAGCAATTACACTGGGCGCTGTGGTAGCGCTTTATTTAAAAATTTAGATAAATAAGTCATTTTTTACTGTGGGACCAATCCTAGCCGTTAGCGCGCGCTGAAGAAATAGAGACAGTTTCAAAAACTACATTTCATTGACTTTCTAACGGTATCAGTCCGTTTGAGTTACAACGGTTGCGTCACATATTCGTACCAACATGTATTTAGCGATATTTTTCTGATATTACTAGGTTGCATCGCTTTTAACAGTGAAACGATTGACTGTGGGACTTAATTGAACTGATTTTGGACTTTGACCTTATAAATGTGATAAATGAGACAATTGGACTCCAAGAAATAACATTCTTCTTAATTTGACATGATTGCTGGAACTCAGCATTACACTGGGCGCTGTGGTAGCGCTTTATTTAAAAATTTAGATAAATAAGTCATTTTTTACTGTGGGACCAATCCTAGCCGTTAGCGCGCGCTGAAGAAATAGAGACAGTTTCAAAAACTACATTTCATTGACTTTCTAACGGTATCAGTCCGTTTGAGTTACAACGGTTGCGTCACATATTCGTACCAACATGTATTTAGCGATATTTTTCTGATATTACTAGGTTGCATCGCTTTTAACAGTGAAACGATTGACTGTGGGACTTAATTGAACTGATTTTGGACTTTGACCTTATAAATGTGATAAATGAGACAATTGGACTCCAAGAAATAACATTCTTCTTAATTTGACATGATTGCTGGAACTCAGCATTACGCTGTGGTAGCGCTTTATTTAAAAATTTAGATAAATAAGTCATTTTTTACTGTGGGACCAATCCTAGCCGTTAGCGCGCGCTGAAGAAATAGAGACAGTTTCAAAAACTACATTTCATTGACTTTCTAACGGTATCAGTCCGTTTGAGTTACAACGGTTGCGTCACATATTCGTACCAACATGTATTTAGCGATATTTTTCTGATATTACTAGGTTGCATCGCTTTTAACAGTGAAACGATTGACTGTGGGACTTAATTGAACTGATTTTGGACTTTGACCTTATAAATGTGATAAATGAGACAATTGGACTCCAAGAAATAACATTCTTCTTAATTTGACATGATTGCTGGAACTCAGCAATTACACTGGGCGCTGTGGTAGCGCTTTATTTAAAAATTTAGATAAATAAGTCATTTTTTACTGTGGGACCAATCCTAGCCGTTAGCGCGCGCTGAAGAAATAGAGACAGTTTCAAAAACTACATTTCATTGACTTTCTAACGGTATCAGTCCGTTTGAGTTACAACGGTTGCGTCACATATTCGTACCAACATGTATTTAGCGATATTTTTCTGATATTACTAGGTTGCATCGCTTTTAACAGTGAAACGATTGACTGTGGGACTTAATTGAACTGATTTTGGACTTTGACCTTATAAATGTGATAAATGAGACAATTGGACTCCAAGAAATAACATTCTTCTTAATTTGACATGATTGCTGGAACTCAGCAATTACACTGGGCGCTGTGGTAGCGCTTTATTTAAAAATTTAGATAAATAAGTCATTTTTTACTGTGGGACCAATCCTAGCCGTTAGCGCGCGCTGAAGAAATAGAGACAGTTTCAAAAACTACATTTCATTGACTTTCTAACGGTATCAGTCCGTTTGAGTTACAACGGTTGCGTCACATATTCGTACCAACATGTATTTAGCGATATTTTTCTGATATTACTAGGTTGCATCGCTTTTAACAGTGAAACGATTGACTGTGGGACTTAATTGAACTGATTTTGGACTTTGACCTTATAAATGTGATAAATGAGACAATTGGACTCCAAGAAATAACATTCTTCTTAATTTGACATGATTGCTGGAACTCAGCATTACACTGGGCGCTGTGGTAGCGCTTTATTTAAAAATTTAGATAAATAAGTCATTTTTTACTGTGGGACCAATCCTAGCCGTTAGCGCGCGCTGAAGAAATAGAGACAGTTTCAAAAACTACATTTCATTGACTTTCTAACGGTATCAGTCCGTTTGAGTTACAACGGTTGCGTCACATATTCGTACCAACATGTATTTAGCGATATTTTTCTGATATTACTAGGTTGCATCGCTTTTAACAGTGAAACGATTGACTGTGGGACTTAATTGAACTGATTTTGGACTTTGACCTTATAAATGTGATAAATGAGACAATTGGACTCCAAGAAATAACATTCTTCTTAATTTGACATGATTGCTGGAACTCAGCATTACACTGGGCGCTGTGGTAGCGCTTTATTTAAAAATTTAGATAAATAAGTCATTTTTTACTGTGGGACCAATCCTAGCCGTTAGCGCGCGCTGAAGAAATAGAGACAGTTTCAAAAACTACATTTCATTGACTTTCTAACGGTATCAGTCCGTTTGAGTTACAACGGTTGCGTCACATATTCGTACCAACATGTATTTAGCGATATTTTTCTGATATTACTAGGTTGCATCGCTTTTAACAGTGAAACGATTGACTGTGGGACTTAATTGAACTGATTTTGGACTTTGACCTTATAAATGTGATAAATGAGACAATTGGACTCCAAGAAATAACATTCTTCTTAATTTGACATGATTGCTGGAACTCAGCAATTACACTGGGCGCTGTGGTAGCGCTTTATTTAAAAATTTAGATAAATAAGTCATTTTTTACTGTGGGACCAATCCTAGCCGTTAGCGCGCGCTGAAGAAATAGAGACAGTTTCAAAAACTACATTTCATTGACTTTCTAACGGTATCAGTCCGTTTGAGTTACAACGGTTGCGTCACATATTCGTACCAACATGTATTTAGCGATATTTTTCTGATATTACTAGGTTGCATCGCTTTTAACAGTGAAACGATTGACTGTGGGACTTAATTGAACTGATTTTGGACTTTGACCTTATAAATGTGATAAATGAGACAATTGGACTCCAAGAAATAACATTCTTCTTAATTTGACATGATTGCTGGAACTCAGCATTACACTGGGCGCTGTGGTAGCGCTTTATTTAAAAATTTAGATAAATAAGTCATTTTTTACTGTGGGACCAATCCTAGCCGTTAGCGCGCGCTGAAGAAATAGAGACAGTTTCAAAAACTACATTTCATTGACTTTCTAACGGTATCAGTCCGTTTGAGTTACAACGGTTGCGTCACATATTCGTACCAACATGTATTTAGCGATATTTTTCTGATATTACTAGGTTGCATCGCTTTTAACAGTGAAACGATTGACTGTGGGACTTAATTGAACTGATTTTGGACTTTGACCTTATAAATGTGATAAATGAGACAATTGGACTCCAAGAAATAACATTCTTCTTAATTTGACATGATTGCTGGAACTCAGCATTACACTGGGCGCTGTGGTAGCGCTTTATTTAAAAATTTAGATAAATAAGTCATTTTTTACTGTGGGACCAATCCTAGCCGTTAGCGCGCGCTGAAGAAATAGAGACAGTTTCAAAAACTACATTTCATTGACTTTCTAACGGTATCAGTCCGTTTGAGTTACAACGGTTGCGTCACATATTCGTACCAACATGTATTTAGCGATATTTTTCTGATATTACTAGGTTGCATCGCTTTTAACAGTGAAACGATTGACTGTGGGACTTAATTGAACTGATTTTGGACTTTGACCTTATAAATGTGATAAATGAGACAATTGGACTCCAAGAAATAACATTCTTCTTAATTTGACATGATTGCTGGAACTCAGCATTACACTGGGCGCTGTGGTAGCGCTTTATTTAAAAATTTAGATAAATAAGTCATTTTTTACTGTGGGACCAATCCTAGCCGTTAGCGCGCGCTGAAGAAATAGAGACAGTTTCAAAAACTACATTTCATTGACTTTCTAACGGTATCAGTCCGTTTGAGTTACAACGGTTGCGTCACATATTCGTACCAACATGTATTTAGCGATATTTTTCTGATATTACTAGGTTGCATCGCTTTTAACAGTGAAACGATTGACTGTGGGACTTAATTGAACTGATTTTGGACTTTGACCTTATAAATGTGATAAATGAGACAATTGGACTCCAAGAAATAACATTCTTCTTAATTTGACATGATTGCTGGAACTCAGCATTACACTGGGCGCTGTGGTAGCGCTTTATTTAAAAATTTAGATAAATAAGTCATTTTTTACTGTGGGACCAATCCTAGCCGTTAGCGCGCGCTGAAGAAATAGAGACAGTTTCAAAAACTACATTTCATTGACTTTCTAACGGTATCAGTCCGTTTGAGTTACAACGGTTGCGTCACATATTCGTACCAACATGTATTTAGCGATATTTTTCTGATATTACTAGGTTGCATCGCTTTTAACAGTGAAACGATTGACTGTGGGACTTAATTGAACTGATTTTGGACTTTGACCTTATAAATGTGATAAATGAGACAATTGGACTCCAAGAAATAACATTCTTCTTAATTTGACATGATTGCTGGAACTCAGCATTACACTGGGCGCTGTGGTAGCGCTTTATTTAAAAATTTAGATAAATAAGTCATTTTTTACTGTGGGACCAATCCTAGCCGTTAGCGCGCGCTGAAGAAATAGAGACAGTTTCAAAAACTACATTTCATTGACTTTCTAACGGTATCAGTCCGTTTGAGTTACAACGGTTGCGTCACATATTCGTACCAACATGTATTTAGCGATATTTTTCTGATATTACTAGGTTGCATCGCTTTTAACAGTGAAACGATTGACTGTGGGACTTAATTGAACTGATTTTGGACTTTGACCTTATAAATGTGATAAATGAGACAATTGGACTCCAAGAAATAACATTCTTCTTAATTTGACATGATTGCTGGAACTCAGCATTACACTGGGCGCTGTGGTAGCGCTTTATTTAAAAATTTAGATAAATAAGTCATTTTTTACTGTGGGACCAATCCTAGCCGTTAGCGCGCGCTGAAGAAATAGAGACAGTTTCAAAAACTACATTTCATTGACTTTCTAACGGTATCAGTCCGTTTGAGTTACAACGGTTGCGTCACATATTCGTACCAACATGTATTTAGCGATATTTTTCTGATATTACTAGGTTGCATCGCTTTTAACAGTGAAACGATTGACTGTGGGACTTAATTGAACTGATTTTGGACTTTGACCTTATAAATGTGATAAATGAGACAATTGGACTCCAAGAAATAACATTCTTCTTAATTTGACATGATTGCTGGAACTCAGCATTACACTGGGCGCTGTGGTAGCGCTTTATTTAAAAATTTAGATAAATAAGTCATTTTTTACTGTGGGACCAATCCTAGCCGTTAGCGCGCGCTGAAGAAATAGAGACAGTTTCAAAAACTACATTTCATTGACTTTCTAACGGTATCAGTCCGTTTGAGTTACAACGGTTGCGTCACATATTCGTACCAACATGTATTTAGCGATATTTTTCTGATATTACTAGGTTGCATCGCTTTTAACAGTGAAACGATTGACTGTGGGACTTAATTGAACTGATTTTGGACTTTGACCTTATAAATGTGATAAATGAGACAATTGGACTCCAAGAAATAACATTCTTCTTAATTTGACATGATTGCTGGAACTCAGCATTACACTGGGCGCTGTGGTAGCGCTTTATTTAAAAATTTAGATAAATAAGTCATTTTTTACTGTGGGACCAATCCTAGCCGTTAGCGCGCGCTGAAGAAATAGAGACAGTTTCAAAAACTACATTTCATTGACTTTCTAACGGTATCAGTCCGTTTGAGTTACAACGGTTGCGTCACATATTCGTACCAACATGTATTTAGCGATATTTTTCTGATATTACTAGGTTGCATCGCTTTTAACAGTGAAACGATTGACTGTGGGACTTAATTGAACTGATTTTGGACTTTGACCTTATAAATGTGATAAATGAGACAATTGGACTCCAAGAAATAACATTCTTCTTAATTTGACATGATTGCTGGAACTCAGCATTACACTGGGCGCTGTGGTAGCGCTTTATTTAAAAATTTAGATAAATAAGTCATTTTTTACTGTGGGACCAATCCTAGCCGTTAGCGCGCGCTGAAGAAATAGAGACAGTTTCAAAAACTACATTTCATTGACTTTCTAACGGTATCAGTCCGTTTGAGTTACAACGGTTGCGTCACATATTCGTACCAACATGTATTTAGCGATATTTTTCTGATATTACTAGGTTGCATCGCTTTTAACAGTGAAACGATTGACTGTGGGACTTAATTGAACTGATTTTGGACTTTGACCTTATAAATGTGATAAATGAGACAATTGGACTCCAAGAAATAACATTCTTCTTAATTTGACATGATTGCTGGAACTCAGCATTACACTGGGCGCTGTGGTAGCGCTTTATTTAAAAATTTAGATAAATAAGTCATTTTTTACTGTGGGACCAATCCTAGCCGTTAGCGCGCGCTGAAGAAATAGAGACAGTTTCAAAAACTACATTTCATTGACTTTCTAACGGTATCAGTCCGTTTGAGTTACAACGGTTGCGTCACATATTCGTACCAACATGTATTTAGCGATATTTTTCTGATATTACTAGGTTGCATCGCTTTTAACAGTGAAACGATTGACTGTGGGACTTAATTGAACTGATTTTGGACTTTGACCTTATAAATGTGATAAATGAGACAATTGGACTCCAAGAAATAACATTCTTCTTAATTTGACATGATTGCTGGAACTCAGCATTACACTGGGCGCTGTGGTAGCGCTTTATTTAAAAATTTAGATAAATAAGTCATTTTTTACTGTGGGACCAATCCTAGCCGTTAGCGCGCGCTGAAGAAATAGAGACAGTTTCAAAAACTACATTTCATTGACTTTCTAACGGTATCAGTCCGTTTGAGTTACAACGGTTGCGTCACATATTCGTACCAACATGTATTTAGCGATATTTTTCTGATATTACTAGGTTGCATCGCTTTTAACAGTGAAACGATTGACTGTGGGACTTAATTGAACTGATTTTGGACTTTGACCTTATAAATGTGATAAATGAGACAATTGGACTCCAAGAAATAACATTCTTCTTAATTTGACATGATTGCTGGAACTCAGCATTACACTGGGCGCTGTGGTAGCGCTTTATTTAAAAATTTAGATAAATAAGTCATTTTTTACTGTGGGACCAATCCTAGCCGTTAGCGCGCGCTGAAGAAATAGAGACAGTTTCAAAAACTACATTTCATTGACTTTCTAACGGTATCAGTCCGTTTGAGTTACAACGGTTGCGTCACATATTCGTACCAACATGTATTTAGCGATATTTTTCTGATATTACTAGGTTGCATCGCTTTTAACAGTGAAACGATTGACTGTGGGACTTAATTGAACTGATTTTGGACTTTGACCTTATAAATGTGATAAATGAGACAATTGGACTCCAAGAAATAACATTCTTCTTAATTTGACATGATTGCTGGAACTCAGCATTACACTGGGCGCTGTGGTAGCGCTTTATTTAAAAATTTAGATAAATAAGTCATTTTTTACTGTGGGACCAATCCTAGCCGTTAGCGCGCGCTGAAGAAATAGAGACAGTTTCAAAAACTACATTTCATTGACTTTCTAACGGTATCAGTCCGTTTGAGTTACAACGGTTGCGTCACATATTCGTACCAACATGTATTTAGCGATATTTTTCTGATATTACTAGGTTGCATCGCTTTTAACAGTGAAACGATTGACTGTGGGACTTAATTGAACTGATTTTGGACTTTGACCTTATAAATGTGATAAATGAGACAATTGGACTCCAAGAAATAACATTCTTCTTAATTTGACATGATTGCTGGAACTCAGCATTACACTGGGCGCTGTGGTAGCGCTTTATTTAAAAATTTAGATAAATAAGTCATTTTTTACTGTGGGACCAATCCTAGCCGTTAGCGCGCGCTGAAGAAATAGAGACAGTTTCAAAAACTACATTTCATTGACTTTCTAACGGTATCAGTCCGTTTGAGTTACAACGGTTGCGTCACATATTCGTACCAACATGTATTTAGCGATATTTTTCTGATATTACTAGGTTGCATCGCTTTTAACAGTGAAACGATTGACTGTGGGACTTAATTGAACTGATTTTGGACTTTGACCTTATAAATGTGATAAATGAGACAATTGGGACTCCAAGAAAAACATTCTTCTTAATTTTGACATGATTGCTAGAACTCAGCAATTACACTGGTGCTGTGGTAGCGCTTTATTAAAAATTTAGATAAATAAGTCATTTTTTACTGTGGGACCAATCCTAGCTGTTAGCGCACCGCTGAAGAAAATAGAGACAGTTTCAAAACTACATTTCATTGATTTCTAACGACATCAGTCCGTTTGAGTTACACGGATGCGTCACATATTCGACAACATGTATTTTAGCGATATTTTCTGATATTACTAGGTTGCATCGCTTTAAACAGTGAAAACGATTGACTGTGGGACTTTAATTGAACTGATTTTGGACTTTGACCTTATAAATGTGATAAATCAGACAATTGGACTCCAAGAAAAGAACATTCTTCTTAATTTGACATGATTGCTAGAACTCAGCAATTACACTGGGTGCTGTGGTAGCGCTTTATTTAAAAATTTAGATAAATAAGTCTTTTTTACTGTGGGACCAATCCTAGCCGTTAGCCGCGCGCTGAAGAAATAGAGACAGCTTTCAAAAAAACTACATTTCATTGATTTTCTAACGGTATCAAATCCGTTTGAGTTACAACGGTTTTGCGTCACATATTCGTACCAAACAATGTATTTAGTGAAATTTTCTGATATTACTAGGTTGCAATCGCTTTAACAGTGAAACGATTGACTGTGGGACTTAATTGAACTGATTTTGGAACTTTGACCTTATAAGTGTGATAAATGAGACAATTGGACTCAAGAAATAACATCTTCTTAAATTTGACATGATTGTTGAACTCAGTCAATTACACTGGGGCGCTGTGGTAGCGCTTTATTTAAAAATTTAGATAAATAAGTATTTTTTACTGTGGGACCAATCCTAGCTGTTAACGCGCGCTGAGGAAATAGAGACAGATTCAAAAACTACATTTCATTGACTTTTAACGACATCAGTCCGTTTGAGTTACAACTGTTGCGTCACATATTCGCACCAACATGTATTTAGCGATATTTTCCTGATATTACTAGGTTGCATCGCTTTTAACAAGTGAAACGATTGACTGTGGGACTTAATTGAACTGATTTTGGACTTTGACATTATAAAATGTGATAAATCAGACAATTGACTCCAACAAAGAACATTCTCCTAATTTGATATGATTGCTAGAACTCAGCAATTACAACTGGGTGCTGTGGTAGCGCTTTATTTAAAAATTTAGATAAATAAGTCATTTTTTACTGTGGGACCAATCCTAGCCGTTAGCGCGCGCTGAAGAAATAGAGACAGTTTCAAAAACTACATTTCATTGATTTTCTAAACGGTATCAATCCGTTTGAGTTACCACTCGGTTGCGTCACATATTCGTATCCAACATGTATTTAGCGATATATTTCTGATATTACTAGGTTGCATCACTTTTAACAGTGAAACGATGACTGTGGGACTTAATTGAACTGATTTTGGACTTTGATCTTATGAACTGTGATAAATGAGACAATTGGACTCCAAGAAATAACATTCTTCTTAATTGACATGATTGCTGGAACTCAGCGATTACACTGGGCGCTGTGTAGCGCTTTATTTAAAAAATTTAGATAAATAAGTCCATTTTTCACTGTTGGGACCAATCCTAGCCGTTAGCGCGCGCTGAAGAAATAGAGACAGTTTCAAAAACTACATTTCATTTACTTTCTAACGGTATCCAGTCCGTTTGAGTTACAACGGTTGCGTCACATATTCGATGCCAACATGTATTTTAGCGATATTTTTCTGATATTACTAGGTTTGCATCGCTTTTAACAGTGAAAACGATTGACTGTGGGACTTAATTGAACTGATTTTGGACTTTGACCTTATAAATGTGATAAATGAGACAATTGGACTCCAAGAAATAACATTCTTCTTAATTTGACATGATTGCTGGAACTCAGCAATTACACTGGGCGCTGTGGTAGCGCTTTATTTAAAAATTTAGATAAATAAGTCATATTTTACTGTGGGATCAATCCTAGCCGTTAGCGCGCGCTGAAGAAATAGAGACAGTTTCAAAAACTACATTTCATTGACTTTCTAACGGTATCAATCCGTTTGAGTTACAACGGTTGCGTCACATATTCGTACCAACATGTATTTAGCGATATATTTCTGATATTACTAGGTTGCATCACTTTTAACAGTGAAATGATTGACTGTGGAACTTAATTGAACTGATTTTGGACTTTGACCTTATGAATGTGATAAATGAGACAATTGGACTCCAAGAAATAACATTCTTCTTAATTTGACATGATTGCTAGAACTCAGCAATTACACTGGGTGCTGTGGTAGCGCTTTATTTAAAAATTTAGATAAATAAGTCATTTTTTACTGTGGGACCAATCCTAGCTGTTAGCGCACGCTGAAGAAATAGAGACAGTTTCAAAAACTACATTTCATTGACTTTCTAACGACATCAGTCCGTTTGAGTTACAACGGTTGCGTCACATATTCGCACCAACATGTATTTAGCGATATTTTTCTGATATTACTAGGTTGCATCGCTTTTAACAGTGAAACGATTGACTGTGGGACTTAATTGAACTGATTTTGGACTTTGACCTTATAAATGTGATAAATCAGACAATTGGACTCCAAGACAGAACATTCTTCTTAATTTGATATGATTGCTAGAACTCAGCAATTACACTGGGTGCTGTGGTAGCGCTTTATTTAAAAATTTAGATAAATAAGTCTTTTTTTACTGTGGGACCAATCCTAGCCGTTAGCGCGCGCTGAAGAAATAGAGACAGTTTCAAAAACTACATTTCATTGATTTTCTAACGGTATCAATCCGTTTGAGTTACAACGGTTGCGTCACATGTTCGTACCAACATGTATTTAGTGAAATTTTTCTGATATTACTAGGTTGCATCGCTTTTAACTGTGAAACGATTGACTGTGGGGCTTAATTGAACTGATTTTGGACTTTGACCTTATAAATGTGATAAATGAGACAATTGGACTCCAAGAAATAACATTCTTCTTAATTTGACTTGATTGTTGTTACTCAGCAATTACACTGGGCGCTGTGGTAGCGCTTTATTTAAAAATTTAGATAAATAAGTTATTTTTTACTGTGGGACCAATCCTAGCTGTTAACGCGCGCTGAGGAAATAGAGACAGATTCAAAAACTACATTTCAATGACTTTCTAAGGGTATCAATCCGTTTGAGTTACATCGGTTGCGTCACATATTCGGACCAACATGTATTTAGCGATATATTTCTGATATTACTAGGTTGCATCACTTTTAACAGTGAAATGATTGACTGTGGAACTTAATTGAACTGATTTTGGACTTTGACCTTATGAATGTGATAAATGAGACAATTGGACTCCAAGAAATAACATTCTTCTTAATTGACATGATTGCTGTAACTCTGCGATTACACTGGGCGCTGTGGTAGCGCTTTATTTAAAAATTTAGATAAATAAGTCATTTTTTACTGTGGGACCAATCCTAGCCGTTAGCGCGCGCTGAAGAAATAGAGACAGTTTCAAAAACTACATTTCATTGACTTTCTAACGGCATCAGTCCGTTTGAGTTACAACGGTTGCGTCACATATTCGCACCAACATGTATTTAGCGATATTTTTCTGATATTACTAGGTTGCATCGCTTTTAACAGTGAAACGATTGACTGTGGGACTTAATTGAACTGATTTTGGACTTTGACCTTATAAATGTGATAAATCAGACAATTGGACTCCAAGAAAGAACATTCTTTTTAATTTGATATGATTGCTAGAACTCAGCAATTACACTGGGCACTGTGGTAGCGCTTTATTTAAAAATTTAGATAAATAAGTCAGTTTTACTGAGGGACCAATCCTAGCTGTTAGCGCGCGCTGAAGAAATAGAGACAGTTTCAAAAACTACATTTCATTGATTTCTAACGGTATCAATCAGTTTGAGTTACAACGGTTGCGTCACATATTCGTACCAACATGTATTTAGCGACGTTTTTCTGATATTACTAGGTTGCATCGCTTTTAACAGTGTAAATAAGTAAGTAAGTAAGTAAGTAAGTAAGTAAGTAAGTAAGTAAGTAAGTAAGTAAGTAAGTAAGTAAGGTAAGTAAGTAAGTAAGTAAGTAAGTAAGTAAGTAAGTAAGTAAGTAAGTAAGTAAGTAAGTAAGTAAGTAAGTAAGTAAGTAAGTAAGTAAGTAAGTAAGTAAGTAGTAAGTAAGTAAGTAAGTAAGTAAGTTAAGTAAGTAAGTAAGTAAGTAAGTAAGTAAGTAAGTAAGTAAGTAAGTAAGTAAGTAAGTAAGTAAGTAAGTAAGTAAGTAAGTAAGTAAGTAAGTAAGTAAGTAAGTAAGTAAGTAAGTAAGTAAGTAAGTAAGTAAGTAAGTAAGTAAGTAAGTAAGTAAGTAAGTAAGTAAGTAAGTAAGTAAGTAAGTAAGTAAGTAAGTAAGTAAGTAAGTAAGTAAGTAAGTAAGTGATCTCTGGCTCCCTAATTTCCCATTTAGCGCTCCCTTTTTTCCATTCTTGGCCCTATTTTCTAATGTGTATGGTAAAATAGGGAGCATGCTCCCTATTTTCCATATTGGCTCCCTATTGCTCCCTTTTTTCCATACGGCTCCCGCGGCTCCCTATTTCCTTTTGCATTGGAAAATAGGGAGCATGCTCCCTATTTTACCATATCGTTTCTAAAATTACAATGTATATCCATCTTGTGTTGTTCCTTAAAATACACTATGTAATTAGCCATAAAGCAAGCCAACAGTTTCAAAGCAAAAACAAGACCGTTCGGTTGATAACTCTGTAATTTTCTTTCTAATGAATTTATTCTTTTTATAAAGCAAATATGTAACTGTGTTTAGTTTGAGAAGTTTATTATAACGTTTGAGCTAGCTAGCTAGCTATAGCTGGTTGGCTGAAGCAAAATGCCTACCATTATCATCTTTATCTTGTCATAATTCTGTGCCTAGCTAGCTAATGTGTTACCACCAATGTATCTATATATCATTTATAGCTATACATAGCTTAATGTCTAAAGGCAGATAGCAAAAATGTTGAAAGGCAAATCACTTTTATTGTAAGGTAGTAAAATAAATACTAAATCTGTTATAAAGCTAGCTATAGATGGCTAGATGAGTTGCAGCCTGACGTAGTTGTTTTGATTTTGTATATAGGACAATAGACATGCGTACGCATGCATAACATTTAGAAAAAACTATGCCAGCTCCTTTTTAATCTTGCATTTCTTCAAATCTATAAATTAGAGTAAGTAGTCAATTTTCCTTATGTGGTCCTACTTTATTGCCTGTAAGAATACTTGCGCATGTACGAATATGCAATATGCATATTAATATGCAAAGAAACTTTGTGATATGTGAGAGCATATAGTAGAGAGTATATATGACCCTCTTCCAATCTGATCTATACTGTGTTCAATGTAAAGTCTACATCAAGTCTGTCCTTATTACCTCCTGCCATGTCCTTCTGGGTCTACCTCTGGTCTTTGACCCAGGAATCAAGTCTCAAAGCTATTATTTTATCTTTCTATGTTTGTAAAGAACAAGATAAGAATGCTGGGTGACTGTTATAGCCAGCCAGGGTAGCAATAAGCTGTATGTGTTTTTATTTAAACCGAAGTTTATGGTTCAAATATTAAACTTTAATAGAAATATTCTGCAAAATAGAAAATTCTGGGTGATTACAAAGTTCAAAAAAGTTCTTAGGAAAAGTTAATGTTACAATAGGAAAATTTTTGATCTTCAGGCTTTCCATTTTTATTGTACACAGTGTATTTGAAGTATCTTAAATATATATCATATCTATATCACATTGTAAACATGTTTTATGCCCCAGAATCATTTTTTCCCGAGAACATTTAGACCTACTTTAACACAACCATCATTTTTAAGCCACCTCGAAATCGAACATCAAATAATCATTTCATATATTTTAAATTATATTGTTTTCCATGGAACAAAAATATTTTCTTCTACTGGTGTATTTACTAAATCCGAAATGGCAATTTTAGGTGATTCTGCAACCCAATACACTTGATTTTCTTGGTAGATATATTAAGAACAGTTTGGGCGTTGTGAATTGAAGTGTAATTTTGTAATTAAATATTTCTTGGCAAGAGTGTTTTTTTATTAGGATATTATTAAGATAGCACTGATCTTATTATTTTTTTACTGTGAGATGAAGATACAAATATATATATATATATATATATTTTAGAGGAATTAAGTTAAAATTACAACAATGGCAACGAGGACATCGTATCTTAGAAAGGTAGGTTACAGTCATTTGTTAAGGTTCCAGCACCCTGGAAAATCCTGGAATTTCAATCTTACCCTGAAAAAACCCTATAATTAAGTGAAAAAGCTCCGTAAATCCAAGATATACATTACTATTTTTATTAATAAACCCTGGATTTTGTACTAATACCCTGGTAAACCCTGGAAGTTCCACCATAAAATCCTGGGAATTTTATAAATTACCTGAGAAACCCTGAAATTTTGAGTCTAAATTTTGCTGGGCGGGAACCCTGTTTGTTTATCTCTACATTTTTTATCTCATGTTACAAATAAGAGTTTTTCTTTTTCCGCTGATTAGTTTTTGTCAAGAAAATTAGTCAGGTTTTACCTTAGAAAAAGGATGACGACTAAGGTGCATCAAAGAGAGAATTACTGTATTCTACTCAATTTTTTCACTTACTTTTAGTAAACATATAGGATCATCAGCAGATGTATGTTTTAAATTTCAGGGAAAAAATCAAATAGATCAACATATCATAGCTGTTCAAGGCTGTATAACCAAGTGTGATTCTGACTGGTTTTCTAAGATATTTATTAATGATCATATTGGTAAGAAACTATTAAGTTTTGCTAGTTGTTTTGTCCAACTCATTTTTTACATGTTAACACACTCCTTACAGATGAAGACTTACGTACTATAATAGTCTTACTCTTAGGAACAAAACCTTCAACTTTTTGTATTATGACCTTACATGATGCTATAATGCACCCAATGTTTTCACTTTTGTTATCTTTCAATTACATCAAGAAGTGTTTATGGTCACCAAATTTATTATGTAAATGTATTAATGCTGTTAATTATTCGCAGGTTTTGGTGTTTTTGTTACTAAAGATATACAGAAGGGAGAATTTCTACTCCAATATCCTGGAGAAACTTTATCAGCAATTGAAGGAGAGAAACGTGAGAAAAATTATGGTGAAAATGTTGGATCATATCTTTTTTTCTTTGGGAAGCTTTGGTAAATGAGATTAAATTGAAATAATTAAATAAATTTTAGCTTGTTGCAAAACGATTTTCCTTGCCTGTATGTAGCAAGCATTTAGTAAATTTTAAAAAGATGTATACTTTTATGTGGCGCCGTAGATTAGTGGTTATAGCTCTCGTACTCTCTGTGCGGGAGACAGGGGTTGGATTCCTCTTGACGGCGATTTAACATGGGCGAGCGAATGTTACTATAGCCTTGGGTTAACCCAGGCCATGTAAGGGAAATTGGGGAGATGGCACACTGTGTGGGCCGTTGGATGTTGCCGGGAGTTGTCTAGTAGAGCGCTAGTAGAGCGCGGGCCCTAATTGGGTCTGCGTAGCTCAAAATGAGCATTAAATACTCTAGGACTCTCCATCTAAGCCATGGCCCCTCCTGGAAATAATAGACAGGGTATATCCCTCGATATTTGTGAGGCTAGCCATGTAAAATATGCACATCTATCTATCTATACTTGTATACTTTGATGAATGAAATCCAACAATATTTTTTCTTAATTATAGTATCGATGGCACAAATGAGACAAGACTTGGAAAGTATGTGAATCATTCGCGAAAGCCTAATTGTGTTGCTAGACCAGTAGTTCACGAATCTAATGTTTTTATTTGCGTGTTTGCATTGACGGACATTAAAATCGGTACAGAGTTGCGATATGATTATGGTGTCTATGGTTTGGACTGGCAGAGGGTAAGTTCACTATTTTTAAATGAGTAATGTGAATTCGCAGCATGTTATGTAAAATTTAATACCCATGAGTGAGTGAATGAATAAGGTACTTGAGATTATTTAGGGGAAATTAGCAAATACACCATACAACCTCTACGAATGTTTGGATTCAATTACCAAATATGTTACAGAGGCGATCGAAAATGTCGTTAAAAATGTGTGTGAAAAAGATAAAGACACTAATGTGTGAGTAGATCATTTAAATTATTTCAAGGTTGTAATGTACATGTCTAATTAAATACTTGTTCCGTATTATTTTAGATTTAATTTGCAAAGTGGTGATGAGCCTATATTAGTCATAGAGAGTGAAGACGGTTTGTCTGTTTTTTCTGTTTACACCTCTCCTTAATTAAGAATGACGAATTTAACCCATTTTTTAAATATTTTTTTAGATGAATTACCTCTAAAATTATTACAAAAGGTATAAACATTAATTTAACTTTTATCAAACTAGAATTATTTAAATTCTCAAAGTGTTTCATTTATTTATCGTCAGTTCCAGATACACAACTCTAATTTATCTTTTGTCGTTCTTTAACCCTATTTGGTATGGGAGGGGGGGGCATAACCTGCCCGCGGCTATTTCAATTACTTGCTCAATTGTTATGTAACTGTGTGACTATTTTATTTTTATGATTGGCGTCTTTTCCACAAATTTTGACTCCACCTGTTTAGACATTGATCAAAACCACCATAGTAAACTCTCTAAAACGGAAAATGCTATAAATTCTGATCTAATGATCATATGGAGTCACAAAGTGTTTATGTTATTAATTTAAGCATTTTTGGCAAAGTTTTGCCACCTGTTAAATCCGGTTTCCCCGATATTTAAGAATCCACTCGATATTTGAAAAATATCGATTTTGGGGGATTTTGCTAGACATATCCATTTTTATGTGCAAAAACCGAAGGATATGTTATAAAACATTTATAATACTAACCGAAAATCGTAGATAGGTCATGATATTTTCCCGATTTTAAACTTGTTGATGTTGTTACACAAAAAATGCTGACGTCGGCAAGAAAATAATTATGCTAATTTATTCCTTTTGTCTCATACAACAATTGTGCCAAGTTTTATGTTATAAGTATAACCCTGTCAGAATTTACTTTAGGCCCCCCTATTTACAAGCCCCCCAAAAACCCATACCAAATAGGGAGGAAATTAGAAAAAACCTTTTTGTATTCAGACTTCACTCACTGTATTAAATTACATGTCTTTTTTTATAAGAAAAACAATGTTTCTTAACTTGAGGCTTAGATTATATGTACTTTCAGCTACGAACTCATAAAGAAGTCAATTGATACATTGACTGCAATCTTGTTAAAAGAGATTTTAGGGATATAAAACAGGGGTCTGACTCTATAAATTTTCAGAAAATCTTCTTCAAAGTTAAGAAACATCCAGGCTGCACTCATAAAGTTTCTTTAAAAACGTGTACACTTTTTTGTTTTTAAAAACAATCAAGTTTTGGCATTTTGCCCCAAACATTGTTTAGCTGCTTAGGGAAAAACGCCCTGAAAAATTATTTAGTATTTGTTTATCTAAATTTACGTAGGCGAAGTGTTTGAAGTGATTCTTTAAATTTGGAATTGTTTATAAAAGTAGTGTATTGCATAAAGCTCCCAAAGTTTATATTAAGTTATCTTACTCCCTTTAATTCGTAATATACTTATTTTATGAAATTCAAATTCGAAGGAAAAAACCCAAAAAGATATTGACTGGTATACCTACAAAAAGTATGTGTAATATTTTGACTTAGTTGCTTAGTACAAATGGCATATAATTTCTCCACACAAATATAATATGGCTTGTTCATTTTCAAGAACTTAGATTAGTATGCCAATTCTATTTCTTATAATAGTAATGTCTGTGGAGTACCTTGTGACGAATTAAAGAGAATGGTGCAAGTTTTGTCCGTTCAATTAGGAAATATTTTTGAAGGAAAGGTAAACAAGCTTTTCTAAAAGTTACTTTGTTTTGGTAAATGGAATTAAAGACGCTTAAAATAAATGATACTTTTCAGGAAAGATGTGAGCGCCATTTACGATACGAATTAGGCAGTGGAAGGCAGAGAGGTGAACATTATAATTATTCTGGTATATTTTATCTTTTTAAGAAAAAAGTGTTTAGTAATGTGTTGTCTTTAGTATCAATGACAGGAGATGTTGCATTTGGTCAGTTCAGTGAGAATCAAGGGGGAACTATTATGGAGAAGTTGCTTAGTATTTTTTGTCGAATAGTTGTACAAAGGTAACCTCTAAATTTTTATGTGTTCCAAAAGTTGTTATAAATTTGATACTGCAACCAGCCATACCTTTACCACACAAAGTAATGTCATTTCCACCACTGCATACATATGTATGCAGTGGTGGAAATGACATTACTAATTTATTTTTGTTGACAGTATTTCGATTATGTGGTAAAAGTCCTTTTGCCTGAGGCAATGATTTTAATTGTTAGCCGTATTTGCAACGTGACAAAAGAGGAGGTATTTGATTTTTTATGTTCGTTTAAGCTTGCCGTTATGTTTATTAACACTTTCCCTCCCTGCAAATTTTTTTTTTCACTAGGCGAATGAGCTGCTTTGGCGTACTGACCCGGCACTCGATGTTTCAAGTTATGCTTCTAACTCTAATGGTAAGTCTTTTGATACACCATATGTATAAACTGTTTTGTATACTTCGTGATTTTTCTTATACCCTAATAAGTAATTTGTTGCAACACAATGTGGTTAAATATCCTTGTTTTGTACAATTATTTATGTTGCTTTTATATCGTTGTTTAGATGAATCTGATGAAAAGGTGACTTTTTATTTTATTAAACATTCGAATTAACATCATTTCATTACAATAATTACATTTTTTTTATGGCAGTGCTTTACTTTGCCCCCCCCCCCTTTTTTAAATATTTTAGATCACAAACGACGTGACTGATTTTGTGGTTGGTTCTTCTCACAAAATTGCAGAATCAACAAAAGATATAGAGGTATTTTCTAAATAACGGTACACATTTACAAGCAAATTTTTGCATAAAATTTTCCACCGATATTTAACATTTGCCATTTTTTACCTAATCTTTGTGAAAAATTACGTTTGGTTTGGGATAGGAAAAAATACCCATTAGTTTTAGCACAAAATTTTAGAGTGTCTAAAATGCGGAATAATGCTTCCGTAACGCAGCAACGCCTTGTGCGAAAAAACTTCGCAAACGTGTATAGTTTAATAATTTACCAGCTTGACGTTTTATTTTTAAACTTCTAGTATGATATGATGATGTCTGAAACATCATTGGATAGGTTGAGAAAAGCCGAAGATTGTGCTTTGGGTATTGAAAAGGAAAGTGTAAGTTTTTACATCTGACTGTAGCAACCCCTGTGTTTAACTTTTGTTTTCTCAAGGCTAATTGCCATGAAGACTGTGACATGTTTAAATTAAATTACTGTTTCTAACTATAGTCCAAAAGTGAAGTACATGATCATATTTATCGCTTTGACGATATTGATGTGGAAAAACAAGGTATAATCCAATTGTGTATCAATAATTCAGAAAAGAAAAGTTCCCCAAAGAAACTTTGTGTATTTTTTCCCTATTCGTAAAGTTTTGTTGCTCCTTTTTATGATTTATCTTTTTCCCTTCTTATTTAAGATGGTGACTGGACCGTATTGTGTGTTTGAACTATTTTGTTTATTTTGACAATAGTTCTAGTTGGAAGTTAAAATTTTTACCCAGCCTTTTGCTAAAATTTCTTGCTGAAATTTTAGATAAAATTACCTTTTTTAGAAAACTGTGCAATAGATGAAGGTTCTAAGGTTTGTAATATTGACCTTTAAATTTCAAGATATAGTTTATTTCAGGAAATTTAACGAATGGCACTTTTTTAGGCAATCGAACATTACACTAATTTGATATCAAAGGTAAGCTTTATCTACTTCGTTGATGTTAAAATGTTAGAGGTAACTTATTAATGTGATATCGTAATTGCACAATTATTCTCCTCTTAACCCTCTAACTCTTTCGTGAGATGTTTTTTTTAAACGTCCGAAGACATTTGTAATGAAAAAAATTAACATTTTTTAGATTGGCGCTGTTAACCGTGAAAAAGAAATAGCAAAGTTGTTAATGGATTTTTCTAAAAAAGTACCTTCTAAGGTATATGCTTTTATGTCTACTTCTAATAGAGCGACTAAACGTATTTTTAAAAATTTAATTTTATAGCTGCACATGTTAGATCTTTATTTATTTGCAATGCTGTTATTTTAAGGCTGCGAAAAAAACGAAAGGTAAAGTTGGAGAACGCGGTAGCGAAAAAACAGTCTGTCCTGTTTGCGGATTTTACCGAAAAGATTTAAGGTATCATCTGGTTAAAGTCCATGGTTTTGATAGTGACAGAGCTTTAGGGATAAAAAGTCAACTAGGATTGTATAAAAAGAAGAACCTTTTGCCCGACGATAAAAGGAAAACCAGAAAACGTATTTATACCAAAAGAAATTGTCCTGTAACTGGATGTTTCAAGGTATGCCTGATTATTTTTGGGTTAGAACTAAAAGTCGTACTAGCGTATGTTTTATTCCCTTTTTCGTATTTTTAGACGGTTGTAAGATTGGAAAACCATCTTCGTCAAACACATAATGTTAAAAACAAAATTAAGTTTCAACGTTATATGCGCGAGGGAGTTGTTGCTGATAATCTCGGAACCGAAAGTTCTGAGTAATTATCCTCTGACGATAGTATGGAAAGTTATACGTTGTTTAAAAGGTCGATGAGAACTTTTGGTACGAAAGAGCTTCAAGAAGAAAGGATAAGAGATACAGACGATGATAGCTCTGATTCGAATTGGTTAGAAGGAGAATATAGGAGCATGAGAAAATGGAAAGTTAAAAGAAAGAAGACAATTGTAGATACAACTCATTGTAAGTCCAACGCAAACAGTGCAAAAAAATTACAGCCATTTTAAGGATTTTTTATGTTTTCCATTTTATTTCTGCAACCTTTATATGTTAGTAAAGTTTGAATCCATATAATTTTACAAGTAAAAAATCATAAGTTATGTAGAATAATTGAATGTCAAAATCTTCAAACGCAAACTTCAAATATCACCTCAAATTCCCTTTAAGGTAGTGAATATTCCGTTTGTAATACTTTACGAATTCTTACCAACTTTTTTAGGCGCCACTTCCGTGCATCAGACTAATTGCATGCCCAATGGCAATGAAGAAGATTGCATGTCCAGTAGCAATGCAAACGACCAATCTTCTAATTTTAGTACTTTTAATGAAAATATAGTGGAAAATGAATCACCAGGTTAGTTTGTATAATAGTTTTCTTCCTTTTTAAGGAGGGGGAGGGAGGGGAAGGAGGGGTGTGGGTGGGGGAAGTCATTTAAATTGTGTTATCAGACCTCCTTTCCACACTATGCATTTAATTTATTTTTACTTCTTTTATTTTATTTTATTTTAATTCTTTCATACAGATGAAGAGCAATGTGCCTTGGGTTTGGATAACAACAGTACTGGAAGTGATGATGAAGGTTGGTGCTGTTGTAACATGCATTAACGCTTATGCCGTTTTATTTATAATATAATATATAATCTTCACACACAAAATTCGCTGTAAAGTTCCTGGTGTTAGCGGAGACAAGGCTGATTATGTTTTTGTGAGCTGGAATGGGCGGAAGATGTCACCTGCTCTTATTGGTGATCAGTTCAGTCGATATTGGCAAAAAGCTTTAGGACAAAAGTACGACCAGTTTCGCAAAAAACTTACTGCTACACTGGTACGAAAGTCGTTTGTTTCTGCTGGGCACACGTCGCTACCGCATTTAAAAAAGCAACTATCAAATATGATGTGTCACAGTGAAAAAACTGCTACAGAAAGCTACCTTTTGGAGCAGAAATCAAAGCAAGTACCGAGTAAGTTTAATGTCATTAATGCTGAATTGCGTAGACCGAGAGAAAAAGCTGTGAAAAGTGTGGAGTCAGATACAAAGTCGTCTATTGAGGCTGACATGGCAGAATCAAACAAGGATGGCGAGGACGAAAATTTTATACCGCCAACAGATACCGAAGATGACGTTAGTAGCCCTGAGAAAACAGCTAAGGGGGTCGTCTTTACTAGAAGAGATGAAGATTCAATAAGAAAGTATTTCTCCCACCTCATTAAAAACGAAAATCTAGTTAAAGAATCAAAAGTTGATGAAAACAAGTATGGTTTACGTCGTATATTGGTGAAAGTGAGAACGGAAAAAAGAAAACATCTTCTTAAGTAAACTTATCAAACATATTTAACATTTGTAACTTTTTGTCACAGTTTATGTTATGCTGAATTCTGATTTCCACTAAGCGACATTTCAGACCCACGGTCATTCGAATATATTGAGATATTAATTACATTCTCGTTGGGATATTAGTGTCATTCCCTTATACGAATTTATTGAGATATTAGTGCGACTCGCTTAGTGAAAATCAGGCTCATATTTTTGTTAGTTTTTGATGAACAAGTTTTATTCGAAATAGCTTGCTGATTTATATATAGTTATTACCGTTTCTTCCCTCTATTTTAAGATAGATATTATTACCTCACTTCAACGACTTCCGAATTGGTGCATTCTTTGTCCTAAACAGCATCACCTGATGAATACTGTGCAGTCGGTAGGCCGCAAAGGCTTTACTTTGGCAAAAGCGTAAGTCACGTAAACTACATTGAAACAATGTCCGCATTCTGCAACAAACACGCGAAAGTTCTGGGAGTTCCGGATAGTCGGGAAAATTGGCTACGCTGACGTCATCAAAAAAAGTCTCATTTAAGGTTCCGAACCTAACCATATAACCTAAGATCCTAATCCGGTTTGTCTATTATGTAAACAGTGTAATCGGTTGTTTGTGATCTCCAAAATTTAACCACAAATTTAGTTGTTAGTTAAGTTGTTAGTTAATAACCCTTTGGGAAACCAAGCAGAAGAACAATAGAAAAAATAATTTTAATGACGTTAATAATAAAGTAAGCCGAGGGACTGGTCCAGATTAAAGTTGTTCCATTTCAATTTCGTACGCTTTTAGCAGGACTTTAAAATCGTGCACAAACCCACAACCAACGCTATTTTTGTTAAGAATTTGCTAGTAATTTGCTACAATATTTTAAGGATGCAAAAATGTGATCGGTGAAATTTTTGAAGAAGTTCGGGTTAAACACCAACCTCGTCCCCTGGGTTTTTTCTCCCTTTGATATCAGACGGCAAGAAAGCCCCCTCCCCCCCGGTTTGAAAAAAGAGACAAAGGGCCCGGTTGGACGAGGTTGGGTTAAATACTCTTAATTGTTCAATTCCTTCCAAAATAAGTTTTTGTCTAGTACTAAGTTATTTTGATATTATCTTTAAAATTTGTATTTTTAACCCTTTCAGTACCGGAAATTCGTGTAATTTACAAAAAAAGGAATTCGAAAGTATCGCTGCAACGCCTTGCTCCACTCAGTTAGGGCGGCACCGAAATCACTTAATTTTGTAGGAAATTAACTCTACTTTCAGAAAAACCAATGTAGAGTGTCTAAAAGTCACTAGAATTTGAGGCATAGCCTTCTGAAATGAAAGCCAAGATGACTCGTACTGCGTAATGCAAGGCGTAAGATTTGTATAATATTCGATAAAAAACTTTTTAAACGAATCCAATATGTCTTTTATCGTTGATTGGCATTCAAGTGGTAACTTAACACGCTATTTCAAGATCTTAACAAAAAAGTTATTAACACTTACTGTACATGCTTGATTAAGTGCCCAGTCTAGAATAAGCGCAGCCCCCAATCTTTTATGTAATGTTTTTATAAGCGCCTCTCCCGAATAAGCGTCTCGCGGCCGTTACTTGAATACATTTCTAAAGTCAAAGCAATTATTCAAATAATTTTGAAATTAGAAACACGAATTTATACATCATGAAATTTAATGTCAATACGCTCATGTTATGTGCGCGTTATCTATGGCCGACATATCTTCTCTTTTTATACTTTACGGCTATTGTAGTTTCATAAAAGAAGGCTTTTATATAACACAAAAATAAGATATTTTTATAAGCAATAGGCGCCCATCCTAAAAGAAAAAACTTTAAATAAACGCCCAGGCCGCATAATCGAGAAATTAAGTTATTTCTCACACATTTTTTTTAAATAGGACCATTCGCTGAAGATATTTCCCTTGATTTCCGATTTATTCGACTTGCAAAAGTTTTACAGTATGACGGACAATTTGAATAAGTACCGGATGAATCCTTTAACCCTATATATACATGGAGGGAGGGATATGGAAACCGTATCCGGTAAAGGGTTATAGGAGAATTCCAACTCCCTATTCTTAACACCGCATTCTTACCTAGGAACACGCCTGATTACATTTATGGCAGAATTTTGCTGAATAGGCACAGTGCCCCCTAATCATATTAAAGAGCTAGTCAAACATTTCACCGAATTTCTGTCCAATTTTATATATTCATTCGCAATTAATGAGAGCTTTCTGTAAAAATGGTAAAAATAATCGCGTAAGGTGTTAAGAGAATCCTCTGCTGCACCACTTTCGAGAAAAAGACCTTATACCCAATCTTGACACCAAAACATCCTTCGGATTCTCTTACAGTCTATTGCACAACAAAAATTAAAATTCTGCAAAAAAAAAGTTGTGTGATCAATTGACACCCTATGGTTAGAATGGACGGCTTGGGTTTGGATTGAACAACTATTTTTGACATGATATTTAGGATAAACCTCTCAGTTTTACTTTGCGGTTCTACGAAATAAGATTTTTTTTTGGATAAAAATTATCGCGGTTCTAAATATCTTTTCATCTAGTTCCAACTAGTATTTATGAATTGTCTTGTAGCATCGAAGTTCCCGGACACCATTTCTAATTGGAACAAATTTCGGGAATTTACGGTTGAGGTTTAACTTTTTCGAATTATCCAAAAAGCGCCAAAACCGTCCAGAAGGACCTTATTCTCTTAAAGTATTGTCTGTAATGCATTTTTTAACTTTCGGCAAAGAAAGTGGATACCTTTTTACAACATTCGGCTTTACACAGATTTTATTGTAAAGAGTTTCCTAGCATTCGGGCCCATTTTATATAAATTAACAAAATTATTGCTGAAGTTCCAAATTAATTTTAGGTGTGACTGGTATGCTTTATTATAAAAAAAAGGGAAAAAACCAAAATTCCTCAGGTGTTTCCCATAATTAGGCCCTATGCCAAAAAAAATTGAAGATAATTGCTCCCTAATTTCCAATGCGAATGCAAATGAGCTTTACTTTGTAGTAAACAAAGAAGTTGTTGTATATTTCAACTGTTACTTGTGAAAAGGCATACAAAACGACACATCCTAACAAAAAAATATAATGTTTATATTTTTATTATCAACCGAACTTAAGATATGCAATAATTAAAAACGGCTCCCTAAATTCCAACGAAAAGGACGCTATCGAGGTGAAATGGCACAGAATAAGGTCATGTAGAAACACTAGGTGGACATGTTGCCTCAAAAGTGCCAAAAATGGGTAAATTGCTAAGCATCCTTGCTTAGATAAAGTTATAATCTTATAAAATGTGGACAATTTGAAAAGGTTCAGAGCAATAGGCGTTGGCCCAAAAGACCACGCCCTAAAACTGTAACACTGTTACTTATCTTGGTGGCTCCCTAAATTCCAATGGCAAGCTTGAAATCCAGGAAATTATACTACAAAATTCATTCAAAACACAATTTTTTTTGGTCCTTTTCAATGGCCAACTTCTGAAATATCTATTCAAGGCAAAAAAAACCATTCAATACCTCAGTATTTTTTCATTTAGACCTTCATTTGGAGTTCAGTATTATTAGAAAATAGGGAGCAGAGTTAGTGCTACAGTAAGTAAGTAAGTAAGTAAGTAAGTAAGTAAGTAAGTAAGTAAGTAAGTAAGTAAGTAAGTAAGTAAGTAAGTAAGTAAGTAAGTAAGTAAGTAAGTAAGTAAGTAAGTAAGTAAGTAAGTAAGTAAGTAAGTAAGTAAGTAAGTAAGTAAGTAAGTAAGTAAGTAAGTAAGTAAGTAAGTAAGTAAGTAAGTAAGTAAGTAAGTAAGTAAGTAAGTAAGTAAGTAAGTAAGTAAGTAAGTAAGTAAGTAAGTAAGTAAGTAAGTAAGTAAGTAAGTAAGTAAGTAAGTAAGTAAGTAAGTAAGTAAGTAAGTAAGTAAGTAAGTAAGTAAGTAAGTAAGTAAGTAAGTAAGTAAGTAAGTAAGTAAGTAAGTAAGTAAGTAAGTAAGTAAGTAAGTAAGTAAGTAAGTAAGTAAGTAAGTAAGTAAACATTTATTTACCTAAGAAATGACAATTTACATTACTAAAAGAATAAATTGGCAATTAGGAAGGAGACTTTCCGATAGCCAAGGCTAAACAAAGGAGAAAACCACCAAGAAAAAAGTGAAATATTTTCATATGTCAGTAAATACTGTAAGTTTACAAAGATTAAAATGAAAAAACATTATTGATTATAATTAGTATAAATGAAAATTCAGTACCATATAGTCAAATAGAAAAAAGTAATGAGACAAAATAATGAAGAGGAAAGCTAGTTGATGTATTGACTCATGTAGAAACTCGTAGCTAGGGATTTGATTGTGCTTAATTTACAGTTTGTGAGGTTAGTATCAGGATAATTTCTTTGCAGATTGTTCCACTGTAATGTGGAGATTCTAGAGAATGAAAAAGATCCAAACGTCGATGTGTTAACTGTTGGTTCAATAAGCAAACCAATTGTGTTACATCTAGTTTCATGAGAGTGTGGGATTCGATCAAATGTGAGTGAGGTAAGTGTGTCAGATGGGAGGTTAGAGTTTAGGAATTTGTGGATAAATTGAATGTTAAGGACTTTAACTAGGTCGAAGAATTTAAGAATTCCAAGTTCTGCAAATATAGGCAAAGATGGGGATCTTGGTTCACTGAAGGTGATCAGCCTAAGGGCAGCCTTTTGGAGGGTAAGTATTCTGTAAACGATTGACTGTGGGACTGAATTGAAGTGATTTTGGACTTTGACCTTATAAATGTGATAAATGAGACAATTGGATTCCAAGAAATAACATTCTTCTTAATTTGACATGATTGCTGGAACTCAGCAATTACACTGGGCGCTGTGGTAGCGCTTTATTTTAAAATTTAGATAAATAAGTCATTTTTCACTGTGGGACCAATCCTAGCCGTTAGCGCGCGCTGAAGAAATAGAGACAGTTTCAAAAACTACATTTCATTTACTTTCTAACGGTATCAGTCCGTTTGAGTTACAACGGTTGCGTCACATATTCGTGCCAACATGTATTTAGCGATATTTTTCTGATATTACTAGGTTGCATCGCTTTTAACAGTGAAACGATTGACTGTGGGACTTAATTGAACTGATTTTGGACTTTGACCTTATAAATGTGATAAATGAGACAATTGGACTCCAAGAAATAACATTCTTCTTAATTTGACATGATTGCTGGAACTCAGCAATTACACTGGGCGCTGTGGTAGCGCTTTATTTAAAAATTTAGATAAATAAGTCATTTTTTACTGTGGGATCAATGCTAGCCGTTAGCGCGCGCTGAAGAAATAGAGACAGTTTCAAAAACTACATTTCATTGACTTTCTAACGGTATCAATCCGTTTGAGTTACAACGGTTGCGTCACATATTCGTACAAACATGTATTTAGCGATATATTTCTGATATTACTAGGTTGCATCACTTTTAACAGTGAAATGATTGACTGTGGAACTTAATTGAACTGATTTTGGACTTTGACCTTATGAATGTGATAAATGAGACAATTGGACTCCAAGAAATAACATTCTTCTTAATTTGACATGATTGCTAGAACTCAGCAATTACACTGGGTGCAGTGGTAGCGCTTTATTTAAAAATTTAGATAAATAAGTCATTTTTTACTGTGGGACCAATCCTAGCTGTTAGCGCGCGCTGAAGAAATAGAGACAGTTTCAAAAACTACATTTCATTGACTTTCTAACGACATCAGTCCGTTTGAGTTACAACGGTTGCGTCACATATTCGCACCAACATGTATTTAGCGATATTTTTCTGATATTACTAGGTTGCATCGCTTTTAACAGTGAAACGATTGACTGTGGGACTTAATTGAACTGATTTTGGACTTTGACCTTATAAATGTGATAAATGAGACAATTGGACTCCAAGAAATAACATTCTTCTTAATTTGACATGATTGCTGGAACTCAGCGATTACACTGGGCACTGTGGTGGCGCTTTATTTAAAAATTTATATAAATAAGTATTTTTTTACTGTGGGACCAATCCTAGCTGTTAGCGCGCGCTGAAGAAATAGAGACAGTTTCAAAAACTACATTTCATTGACTTTCTAACGGTATCAGTCCGTTTGAGTTACAACGGTTGCGTCACATATTCGTACCAACATGTATTTAGCGAAATTTTTCTGATATTACTAGGTTGCATCGCTTTTAACAGTGAAACGATTGACTGTGGGACTTAATTGAACTGATTTTGGACTTTGACCTTATAAATGTGATAAATGAGACAATTGGACTCCAAGAAATAACATTCTTCTTAATTTGACATGATTGCTGGAACTCAGCAATTACACTGGGCGCTGTGGTAGCGCTTTATTTAAAAATTTAGATAAATAAGTCATTTTTTACTGTGGGACCAATCCTAGCTGTTAACGCGCGCTGAGGAAATAGAGACAGATTCAAAAACTACATTTCATTGACTTTCTAACGGTATCAATCCGTTTGAGTTACATCGGTTGCGTCACATATTCGTACCAACATGTATTTAGCGATATATTTCTGATATTACTAGGTTGCATCACTTTTAACAGTGAAATGATTGACTGTGGAACTTAATTGAACTGATTTTGGACTTTGACCTTATGAATGTGATAAATGAGACAATTGGACTCCAAGAAATAACATTCTTCTTAATTTGACATGATTGCTAGAACTCAGCAATTACACTGGGTGCTGTGGTAGCGCTTTATTTAAAAATTTAGATAAATAAGTCATTTTTTACTGTGGGACCAATCCTAGCTGTTAGCGCGCGCTGAAGAAATAGAGACAGTTTCAAAAACTACATTTCATTGACTTTCTAACGACATCAGTCCGTTTGAGTTACAACGGTTGCGTCACATATTCGTGCCAACATGTATTTAGCGATATTTTTCTGATATTACTAGGTTGCATCGCTTTTAACAGTGAAACGATTGACTGTGGGACTTAATTGAACTGATTTTGGACTTTGACCTTATAAATGTGATAAATGAGACAATTGGACTCCAAGAAATAACATTCTTCTTAATTTGACATGATTGCTGGAACTCAGCGATTACACTGGGCACTGTGGTGGCGCTTTATTTAAAAATTTATATAAATAAGTATTTTTTTACTGTGGGACCAATCCTAGCTGTTAGCGCGCGCTGAAGAAATAGAGACAGTTTCAAAAACTACATTTCATTGACTTTCTAACGGTATCAGTCCGTTTGAGTTACAACGGTTGCGTCACATATTCGTACCAACATGTATTTAGCGAATTTTTCTGATATTACTAGGTTGCATCGCTTTTAACAGTGAAACGATTGACTGGGGGACTTAATTGAACTGATTTTGGACTTTGACCTTATAAATGTGATAAATGAGACAATTGGACTCCAAGAAATAACATTCTTCTTAATTTGACATGATTGCTGGAACTCAGCAATTACACTGGGCGCTGTGGTAGCGCTTTATTTAAAAATTTAGATAAATAAGTCATTTTTTACTGTGGGACCAATCCTAGCTGTTAACGCGCGCTGAAGGAAATAGAGACAGTTTCAAAAACTACATTTCATTGACTTTCTAACGGTATCAATCCGTTTGAGTTACAACGGTTGCGTCACATATTCGTACCAACATGTATTTAGCGATATATTTCTGATATTACTAGGTTGCATCACTTTTAACAGTGAAACGATTGACTGTGGGACTTAATTGAACTGATTTTGGACTTTGACCTTATAAATGTGATAAATGAGACAATTGGACTCCAAGAAATAACATTCTTCTTAATTTGACATGATTGCTGGAACTCAGCAATTACACTGGGCGCTGTGGTAGCGCTTTATTTAAAAATTTAGATAAATAAGTCATTTTTTACTGTGGGACCAATCCTAGCCGTTAGCGCGCGCTGAAGAATAGAGACAGTTTCAAAAACTACATTTCATTTACTTTCTAACGGTATCAGTCCGTTTGAGTTACAACGGTTGCGTCACATATTCGTACCAACATGTATTTAGCGATATTTTTCTGATATTACTAGGTTGCATCGCTTTTAACAGTGAAACGATTGACTGTGGGACTTAATTGAACTGATTTTGGACTTTGACCTTATAAATGTGATAAATGAGACAATTGGACTCCAAGAAATAACATTCTTCTTAATTTGACATGATTGCTGGAACTCAGCAATTACACTGGGTGCTGTGGTAGCGCTTTATTTAAAAATTTAGATAAATAAGTCATTTTTTACTGTGGGACCAATCCTAGCCGTTAGCGCGCGCTGAAGAAATAGAGACAGTTTCAAAAACTACATTTCATTTACTTTCTAACGGTATCAGTCCGTTTGAGTTACAACGGTTGCGTCACATATTCGTACCAACATGTATTTAGCGATATTTTTCTGATATTACTAGGTTGCATCGCTTTTAACAGTGAAACGATTGACTGTGGGACTTAATTGAACTGATTTTGGACTTTGACCTTATAAATGTGATAAATGAGACAATTGGACTCCAAGAAATAACATTCTTCTTAATTTGACATGATTGCTGGAACTCAGCAATTACACTGGGCGCTGTGGTAGCGCTTTATTTAAAAATTTAGATAAATAAGTCATTTTTTACTGTGGGACCAATCCTAGCTGTTAGCGCGCGCTGAAGAAATAGAGACAGTTTCAAAAACTACATTTCATTGACTTTCTAACGGTATCAGTCCGTTTGAGTTACAACGGTTGCGTCACATATTCGTACCAACATGTATTTAGCGATATTTTTCTGATATTACTAGGTTGCATCGCTTTTAACAGTGAAACGATTGACTGTGGGACTTAATTGAACTGATTTTGGACTTTGACCTTATAAATGTGATAAATGAGACAATTGGACTCCAAGAAATAACATTCTTCTTAATTTGACATGATTGCTAGAACTCAGCAATTACACTGGGCGCTGTGGTAGCGCTTTATTTAAAAATTTAGATAAATAAGTATTTTTTACTGTGGGACCAATCCTAGCCGTTAGCGCGCGCTGAAGAAATAGAGACAGTTTCAAAAACTACATTTCATTGACTTTCTAACGGTATCAATCCGTTTGAGTTACAACGGTTGCGTCACATATTCGTACCAACATGTATTTAGCGATATTTTTCTGATATTACTAGGTTGCATCGCTTTTAACAGTGAAACGATTGACTGTGGGACTTAATTGAACTGATTTTGGACTTTGACCTTATAAATGTGATAAATGAGACAATTGGACTCCAAGAAATAACATTCTTCTTAATTTGACATGATTGCTGGAACTCAGCAATTACACTGGGCGCTGTGGTAGCGCTTTATTTAAAAATTTAGATAAATAAGTCATTTTTTACTGTGGGACCAATCCTAGCCGTTAGCGCGCGCTGAAGAAATAGAGACAGTTTCAAAAACTACATTTCATTGACTTTCTAACGGTATCAGTCCGTTTGAGTTACAACGGTTGCGTCACATATTCGTACCAACATGTATTTAGCGATATTTTTCTGATATTACTAGGTTGCATCGCTTTTAACAGTGAAACGATTGACTGTGGGACTTAATTGAACTGATTTTGGACTTTGACCTTATAAATGTGATAAATGAGACAATTGGACTCCAAGAAATAACATTCTTCTTAATTTGACATGATTGCTAGAACTCAGCAATTACACTGGGCGCTGTGGTAGCGCTTTATTTAAAAATTTAGATAAATAAGTCATTTTTTACTGTGGGACCAATCCTAGCCGTTAGCGCGCGCTGAAGAAATAGAGACAGTTTCAAAAACTACATTTCATTGACTTTCTAACGGTATCAATCCGTTTGAGTTACAACGGTTGCGTCACATATTCGTACCAACATGTATTTAGCGATATTTTTCTGATATTACTAGGTTGCATCGCTTTTAACAGTGAAACGATTGACTGTGGGACTTAATTGAACTGATTTTGGACTTTGACCTTATAAATGTGATAAATGAGACAATTGGACTCCAAGAAATAACATTCTTCTTAATTTGACATGATTGCTGGAACTCAGCAATTACACTGGGCGCTGTGGTAGCGCTTTATTTAAAAATTTAGATAAATAAGTCATTTTTTACTGTGGGACCAATCCTAGCCGTTAGCGCGCGCTGAAGAAATAGAGACAGTTTCAAAAACTACATTTCATTGACTTTCTAACGGTATCAGTCCGTTTGAGTTACAACGGTTGCGTCACATATTCGTACCAACATGTATTTAGCGATATTTTTCTGATATTACTAGGTTGCATCGCTTTTAACAGTGAAACGATTGACTGTGGGACTTAATTGAACTGATTTTGGACTTTGACCTTATAAATGTGATAAATGAGACAATTGGACTCCAAGAAATAACATTCTTCTTAATTTGACATGATTGCTGGAACTCAGCAATTACACTGGGCGCTGTGGTAGCGCTTTATTTAAAAATTTAGATAAATAAGTCATTTTTTACTGTGGGACCAATCCTAGCTGTTAGCGCGCGCTGAAGAAATAGAGACAGTTTCAAAAACTACATTTCATTGACTTTCTAACGGTATCAGTCCGTTTGAGTTACAACGGTTGCGTCACATATTCGTACCAACATGTATTTAGCGATATTTTTCTGATATTACTAGGTTGCATCGCTTTTAACAGTGAAACGATTGACTGTGGGACTTAATTGAACTGATTTTGGACTTTGACCTTATAAATGTGATAAATGAGACAATTGGACTCCAAGAAATAACATTCTTCTTAATTTGACATGATTGCTGGAACTCAGCAATTACACTGGGCGCTGTGGTAGCGCTTTATTTAAAAATTTAGATAAATAAGTCATTTTTTTACTGTGGGACCAATCCTAGCCGTTAGCGCGCGCTGAAGAAATAGAGACAGTTTCAAAAACTACATTTCATTGACTTTCTAACGGTATCAGTCCGTTTGAGTTACAACGGTTGCGTCACATATTCGTACCAACATGTATTTAGCGATATTTTTCTGATATTACTAGGTTGCATCGCTTTTAACAGTGAAACGATTGACTGTGGGACTTAATTGAACTGATTTTGGACTTTGACCTTATAAATGTGATAAATGAGACAATTGGACTCCAAGAAATAACATTCTTCTTAATTTGACATGATTGCTGGAACTCAGCAATTACACTGGGTGCTGTGGTAGCGCTTTATTTAAAAATTTAGATAAATAAGTCATTTTTTACTGTGGGACCAATCCTAGCCGTTAGCGCGCGCTGAAGAAATAGAGACAGTTTCAAAAACTACATTTCATTGACTTTCTAACGGTATCAATCCGTTTGAGTTACAACGGTTGCGTCACATATTCGTACCAACATGTATTTAGCGATATTTTTCTGATATTACTAGGTTGCATCGCTTTTAACAGTGAAACGATTGACTGTGGGACTTAATTGAACTGATTTTGGACTTTGACCTTATAAATGTGATAAATGAGACAATTGGACTCCAAGAAATAACATTCTTCTTAATTTGACATGATTGCTAGAACTCAGCAATTACACTGGGCACTGTGGTGGCGCTTTATTTAAAAATTTATATAAATAAGTCATTTTTTACTGTGGGACCAATCCTAGCCGTTAGCGCGCGCTGAAGAAATAGAGACAGTTTCAAAAACTACATTTCATTGACTTTCTAACGGCATCAGTCCGTTTGAGTTACAACGGTTGCGTCACATATTCGCACCAACATGTATTTAGCGATATTTTTCTGATATTACTAGGTTGCATCGCTTTTAACAGTGAAACGATTGACTGTGGGACTTAATTGAACTGATTTTGGACTTTGACCTTATAAATGTGATAAATCAGACAATTGGACTCCAAGAAAGAACATTCTTCTTAATTTGATATGATTGCTAGAACTCAGCAATTACACTGGGTGCTGTGGTAGCGCTTTATTTAAAAATTTAGATAAATAAGTCATTTTTTACTGTGGGACCAATCCTAGCCGTTAGCGCGCGCTGAAGAAATAGAGACAGTTTCAAAAACTACATTTCATTGATTTTCTAACGGTATCAATCCGTTTGAGTTACAACGGTTGCGTCACATATTCGTACCAACATGTATTTAGCGATGTTTTTCTGATATTACTAGGTTGCATCGCTTTTAACAGTGAAACAATTGACTGTGGGACTTAATTGAACTGATTTTGGACTTTGACCTTATAAATGTGATAAATGAGACAATTGGACTCCAAGAAATAACATTCTTCTTAATTTGACATGATTGCTGGAACTCAGCGATTACACTGGGCACTGTGGTGGCGCTTTATTTAAAAATTTATATAAATAAGTATTTTTTTACTGTGGGACCAATCCTAGCTGTTAGCGCGCGCTGAAGAAATAGAGACAGTTTCAAAAACTACATTTCATTGACTTTCTAACGGTATCAGTCCGTTTGAGTTACAACGGTTGCGTCACATATTTGTACCAACATGTATTTAGCGATATTTTTCTGATATTACTAGGTTGCATCGCTTTTAACAGTGAAACGATTGACTGTGGGACTTAATTGAACTGATTTTGGACTTTGACCATATAAATGTGATAAATGAGACAATTGGACTCCAAGAAATAACATTCTTCTTAATTTGACATGATTGCTGGAACTCAGCAATTACACTGGGCACTGTGGTAGCGCTTTATTTAAAAATTTAGATAAATAAGTCATTTTTTTACTGTGGGACCAATCCTATGCCTTAGCGCGCGGCTGAGAAATAGAGACAGTTTTCAAAAACTACATTTCATTGACTTTCTAACGGTATCAGTCCGTTTGAGTTACAACGGTTGCGTCACATATTCCGTACCAACATGTATTTAGCGATATTTTTCTGATATTACTAGGTTGCATCGCTTTTAACAGTGAAACGATTGACTGTGGGACTTAATTGAACTGATTTTGACTTTGACCTATAAATGTGATAAATGAGACAATTGGACTCCCAAGGAAATAACATTAACTTCTTAATTTTGACATGATTGCTGGAACTCAGCGATTACACTGGGCCTGTGGTGGCGCTTATTTAAAAATTTATAAATAAGTATTTTTTTTACTGTGGGACCAA